>LPNX010758374.1:272057-288319 GCA_001517045.1 Pseudotsuga menziesii | reverse complement strand
TTCTTCTTGCTTTCCATGATCTGTTTCTCATTCCCTGTCAAGAATAAGTCATCCACATATAGTAATAGAATGACAGGTATATCTTCTACAACCTTGTAGGAAAAGTTAGGATCGACTTTACTCTTGGAAAAGCCCATGCTCATCAGGAAACTATCTATTCTTCCATACCAAGCTCTGGGAGCTTGCTTCAGGCCATAGAGGGCCTTCTTCAACTTGCATACTTGATTCCATCTGTCTTCAACTTCAAATCCTCATGACTATTCGATGTAAAACTCTTCCTCAATCATACCATTAAGGAAGGCTTGTCTTTACTTCATCATGGAAGAAACTACCATGATAGTTTTGAAGGAAGTGTACCTTGCTTCCTTGAGTAAGTGTCTCTTCAGAATTAATTCCCTCTTTATGATAGAAACCTCTAGCCACAACTCTTACCTTACGTCTATCAGCAACATATCTTATCTTGCAAATCCATTTGGAAGATACCACATTCTTGCTTTCTAGTTTGAGTACTCTATCCCAAACATCATTCTAGTATCATAACATCTTCTATGAGTTTGTCTTCTCAGGTCATCAACATATCCTAGTATTCTACATTCAACCTTGAAGTTTGGAACCCACTTTACTCTTGGTAAAGTCTCGATCCATCACAAAGCTATCCATCATGTCGTACCATGTCGAACTCATATATAATTTTCTGTAGCCTTTCCCCCTGAAGTGGATTATCATCTTCCCTCTTCATTCTGTACAGGTGGTTCTATGCTTGATATATACTGGTCAATAGAGTATGTCATGTCATAGTCTATTCTTTCTGGGGAGAATCACGAACCTTGCTTTGTACACTTGTTCCATCATATTGTATACATCATTCCCCATGATCAACTGTTATTCTTTGATCGTAGCTTCTTTCATAGCATTTTTTTCTTCATCTTGAGTTATCTCTTGTACCCATGGTGGTCTTCATCTTTCAAGGTGGATCTACCACTCTCTGAAGCTCTTTCTTCCGTTATGGTGTCTCTAACCCTGGGAGCTTCAGATTCATGTTTATTGGAGTGGATCTTGAATTGTCGTCACTTGTTCTTCGGAACAAGTCTCATCCTTATTTTCTTGTAGGAGGTTGTTCATGACCTTTCCTACAATTCAAATGCACCAGTTGCATGTTTATAACTATTTCATAAAACATATGCATAACGACAAATTCTTATGCATCATGCAACTGTTTAGTCAATACAACATTCACCCATATCTCACATAAACTTTCTAGATGCCTTCCATCTCCACCATGACATTATTGAGATTGTGCACTAATCCAATATGTCAGCAAAGAGGTTTGATAAGTAGCAATGGAGAGTTGTATAGCACCATGAGCTACTTACCCATCACATGCATATTAGTAGTATACAGTCATTAATGCAAACAATCTATCATGCATAACACATCAACTGAATATAATCAAATGTATAACAAAACAATATCATGAAATGACAATTGAATACTTATCTTTTATTTGTTTTGTGGGTATAATCGTTCTTGATCATTCCGCTTTATCATCTTCTTCATTCATGGAATCATCATTTCTTATCCAAATGACAAGAATTGAGTTCTTCATATTCCTCATCGCTTGAGGGATCTTCTTTGAATGGTGAGAGCTTGATCTTCAATTGCTCCCATCTTCTTCTTCTCTTCTTATGAGTCGAGCTGAAAGCAATTACTTCCTTCTGGCATACATTCTTTGCATGAATACCATGATCCTGGGAGGCCATTCAAGGTGGCTATCACCACTTCTGCAATCTCCACTACTTCTTTTACTGCTTCAAGTTGTTCTGCATTATGGATCTTCACATTCTTCAACTGTTTTCTCAAAGCCATCTTCTGATTTCAGTTCTTATCTTCAAATAGCTTGATCAAGGAATCAGACATATTCGGTGTCTTTAGGGAAGACACTTGTGGTACAAGTTGATCCGTGATTGAATCAACAACTATCTTCTTGGCCTTGATCAAGTTCTTCTTGTGTAAGGCTTTGAGCCTCATCTTTGTATGCAACTAGAACCTCTCTACTTATGTAGGTGTCCAATTCATTTTCTTTAGAGATATCATATACTTCCATGCTTGGAATTTGTCAACTTTACCAAGCTTATCATCAAGCTGATGTGATAGATCACTTTGAAATGAGAACCTCAAATGCAAATAGCAAAAGATTAGATCTTACCGATTTGAGGTGTTCGTCCTGCTTCCAGAGCTAGCTGATTTAGGGTTTGTCAGAGAAACCCTAATTTTCAAAACTTGGAATATTTAATATCTGATTGGATAGAAAGATATATCTCTTCAAATGGAGCTATCTAATGTACTCCTTTTCTGAAAACAGTGGAGGGAAGCTCCCGGAATAGGAAGCCCTAGTTTTCCAATTTCTTCTGCAGAAATGCCTGTCACTGTTTCTGTGATATCTCCGAAATTACTGCTCCTATGGGTCTAAAATTTCGCACTGAGGTAACCTCGCATGTCCCTGATCCAAAACCATATGTTTCATCAGAATTGGTTTCACCAATTGGGATTTATGATCCTTTTCCCACGGTGACCTGTTATAGGACTGTTTTGAACAGCGAAGTTGTATGGACTGCCACGTGTCACTGTTTCATCTTCTGGTTCTGAAATTTGGACCAAAGAAAGTAAAGTCCATGATATTTCTGGAAAATCTTCAGGAATTCAATTTGGACCTCTGTATCCCAAGCTATAGCAATGTTCCCCAGGTGTCCTATTTAGGGATGAATTCTGGAAGAGGCTAGAACCCTAACTTGGAGGGATCATATCTCCCAAAATATAGTGCATAGGAGGCAGAATTTTGGATACATTGTACATCAGGATTTTATATTCGGCATATACAATTTTTAGCTCCTGATCCTTCGCCAATCTCGAGATATAGCAAATGTACCAAAACTTAGCAGTTTTAGTATTTAGGGTTTTTCTAGCTTGGGGTCAAACTAGAGTTTGACTTTCCCGGAGTTTCACCCAACCAAAAAACTTGATCCAGGTCTCTATAATTCGATTTTGATGAGGAGAGAAATCCTATGCTGGGCTCACTCAAAAATTCTTCTTCTGAAAGAAGCCCTAATTTCCTGCACCGAAAACTGAAAATGCTTGGAATCGAATTCTGCTTCTACAGAAAGATGCGCCCTTCAATGGAGAGTCAACCTAGCCTTCTTTTGCTGATCAATTGTGGAGAGAGAACCAAAAAGTAAGAAGCCCTAGATTCTGTAGCTGTACAATGTCTTCTTTTCAGGGTGGCTCCAATACCATGTTAAATTTTCATATGCTTAGCTACGACATCAGTATTTCATTTCATTTTCATGACAAAAGCATATAAACAGGATCACTGAAAGATAGACAAGCACAACCATAAAGGAACACAAAGATTTATCCTGGGAAAACCCTAAAGGGAAAAACCCAGAAAAAGCTTCCTCAATATGGATGCCCCAAAAAGATAAAATATAAAACCAGCAAGGAGATCAAAGCCTGATCCTCCTCCTTCTCCAGCTACTTCTCTTCTCCACTAATGCGCTACACAAGTGAGAGCGTGTGTGTCACAAATGAGGAGCACTACACCTCTATTTATATTCATCCGTTCACTTAAGTTAACTCATTTGACATGTAGGCTCGAGTTAAATCATGTAGGCTCGAGTTACTCATGTAGGCTCGAGTTACACATGTAGGCTCAAGTAACCACACTGGGGTGCTGATGACCCACCTTTACAATTAGAGGGGACTACCTCATGACTCTTATTAGTTCTTCCAATTAGGAGCATCGGGTACAATGTAATACAAGTGGTTCTCCCGGTAGAACCATCGGGGACCACAAAAAGATACATATAGAATATTCTTCAAAGTTACAATATTTCAACACGGAGGTTCCCTGATGAAACTATTTTCTGATAATATTTGTGGGTTCGGATGGCCACCCAAAATTAGGGCTCTCAAATCTTTATTGGATTCATCCTCCTTGGATCTTTTTTTTTCAAGAAACTATGTGTGACTGTGAACAGGCCATTCATGCCTTTGCTCTTATTAGACCGGGATGGAATATATGTGCTATCTCTATTGCCGGTTTGTTTGGTGGTTTACTTTTGGGATGGAACCCTAATATTGTCCGCTTTAAAGCTTATAAGACCTATGTGGGAATTTTGATGGAGGGATTAGTCAGGGAATTCAATTTTCTTATATCTTGTATTGACTATTATGGTACATATTGTAATCGAGATGTTTTTTGGCGCTTGGTGGAGTCTAGTGGGTTACTTGATACCAATAAGCTAATAATGGCTAGTGATTTTAATTTTACACTTGTTATGTCAGAGGTGTGGGGTGCCACTGTGTGGTCAAACCCTATATGACCTTTCTTTGGTGAGTTGTTTCAATGACATGGTTTGATGGATGTGGTCCCTAGTAAGTTAGTTCCTACTTGGCGGAATGGGCGGGCGGGCCACGCCGGGGTTTCAAAAATATTGGATAGGGTTTTTATCTCATATACTTGGCCTAACATGGTGGATCGGTTTCAAGTTTGGACTATTCAGTCGGTGGTGTCAAACCATATGCCCATTATCTTCCAGGTTGAGATGAATGATTCTGCTCAAATATTTCTGTTCAAATTTAATCATTACTTGCTTAAGGATGCATATTTTGTGCTAATGGTCCATTCTTTCTGGCCTTCTTTTGTTGTGGATGATGGCTCTGATGTGTTATATAGACTTAGTTCCAAACTGCAACTTCTAAAATCTATAGTTTCTATTTGGGATAAAGATAAGAAGTTTTAGGAGGCCAATGAATTGATTGATATTTCTCAAGATATTTAGAATATATTTCTTCAAGCGCATGGGGGAGATTCTGGATTGGGTGGAGCTTGATGCTATTGAGTTGTTGCAAGCTTGCAAACGAGCCATTTTGTCGAAGAAGGTTGTTGCTTGGAGCTTAAAAAGTTGGGCTATATGGCTGAAGGAAGGTGACACTAATACTAAATTTTTCCATGCGTCAACAAAACCTCAACGTATTTCTAAATCGATCTGGGAGATGCACAATAACCTTGGTAAGCTTCTACATTCCCATATTGATTTAAAAAGTGAAGGAATTCGACATTTTTCTGTGTTATTTAAGGATCATGGGACATCGTTGATTGTGGATCAGTTGAAGGTTATTCAACAATATCCTTTTCTTTTTTCTTCGCAAGAGGCCGTTGATATTGAAAGGTTGGTCACCATGATGGAGATTGAGGGTATTTTCAAGGGTTTTGCAAAAGACAAGAGTCCAGGCTCGGATGGTTGGACGGTCGAATTTTTCTTGGCTTTCTTCGACCTTATTGGCGAAGATATTCTAGCTATAGTGGAACATTCTAGAGTGAATGGTTCTATTTCTCAGGCTATTAACGCCACCTTCATTGCTTCGAATCCCAAAAGAGAAAAATCAGATACATTTGAGGAATTTCATCCTATTTCTCTATGAAACTTGGTATATAAGGTGATAACCAAGGTGATTGCAAATCGTACCAAGCCCTTCTTGGATGAGACTCTTTCTTTAGAACAATTTGGCTTCTTGAGTAACCGACAGATTATTGAAGCAGTTGGTATCACACATGAATGCCTCCATTCGATCAAAGTGAAGAAACTCAAGGCACTGATTCTAAAGATGGATCTAAATAAAGCATACGACCGTGTTGATTGGGGTTACCTAAGGTTGATGCTATTATAGTCTGGCCTTTTGATACTGACTACGAACTGGATAATGCCCTGTGTCTTACCAGTTTGTTTTGTTGTTCTCATTAATGGTTCACCGTTTGATTTTTTCTCATATTCTAGGGGGATGCGCCAGGGATGTCCACTATCCCCCCTACTCTTTATTATGGCTATTGAAGGTTTAAGTATTTTGATAAAAAAGGATAAATATGATGGTAAGATTTTTGGGGTAATTTTTTCTCCTTCTGTTGTGGTTACTCATATTTTCTTTATGGATGATGTTGTATTATTTTGCATGTGCATGGTTAACGAATGGTTGGTATTCTCTGGTATTTTGAGCCTATTTTTTGGGGATTCGGGAATGGTCATCAATATTAGGAAATTAGTTTTTCTCAGTCATAGAATCTCGAAGGAAAACTTGGAACTGATCCAATCTTTTCTTCCTTACCGTTCTGAACCAATTGAGGTGAGTTTTAAATACTTGAGCTTTTATCTAAAACCCACAAATTATAGAATTATAGATTGGAGTTGGCTTGTCAAGAAATTCAATAAGCGGATTAACCACTGGTCTCATCGTCTTTTGTCTTTGGGTGGTAGGCTGATACTCATCAGAGTTGTCCTTGTGGCCATTTTGGTTTTCTGGTTATCTTTGGTTCTTATTCTTAAGTCTGTTATGAATAATTTGAGAAAGATGATATATAACTTCCTATGGGGGAGTAATGATTCAAGGAACAAACTTCATCTTTGTAATTGGGAATCTTTGGTGAAGACGGTACTTTATGGTGGATGGGACATCAAAAATATCTAGGACTTCGAGATGGCCCTTTAGATGAAAATTCTTTGGCTAGTGTTGACAGGTAAAGGACTATGGCATAATGTTATTATGTCTAAGTATTGCTCAAATCAGGAATTATCTATCTGGTTGAGAAACTCTGAGCTTTGTAATAGAGGGACCTCGCTGATATGGAATAGTTTCCTTAAACTATATCTTTGGATCAATCGATCATTGAGTTGGAAGGTGGGAAGTGGAGAAGAAATTAGACTTGGTATTGACCTTGTTGTTGTTTTGGAAGTACAGTTTTAGTTATCATCTGCTCTAACTTCTTTCCTTAACGCTCGATATATTTCTCAGCTCAATCAAGTCAGAAATTATGGAGGGGGAATTTTCTCTAAGGATTGTTGATTTACAATGGTGGACCTTGAGTTAACTGGAGATCTTGCGAGTGAATGGTCTAGTTTTATATTAGCGCTAAATAATGTTGGTATCAGACTTACAAAGAAAGATGATGTTTTGGCTTGGTCTGTAAACAAGGTAAATGGTATGGTGACAGCTAAGGATGCTTACTCTTTTATTATACACCAGTGTAATAATCTTGATAACAGATCGTGGCTACCTCATTTATGGAAATGGAAGATCCCTCTGAAAATTCAATGTTTTGTATGGCTTTGTTTGGATAACCGTATTACAACTTGGGATTTTTTGGTCAAACATGGATTGCATGGTCCAAACATCTATTGTTTATGTGCCATAGCGGAGGAAACTGTGAACCATCTGTTCGTTGTCTGTCATTTTGGGAAGATGGTTAGGTCAGAAATTGCTCTTATGCTGAACCTCAAATGGACATGGGAAGGTATAGATTTAAACTCGAATCCGAGGATTTGGACTGATAGTGATCCTTGTGCTCTCTATTGTTCGCTTTATTCTGCTGGACTATATGGAAAATGAGAAACAAAGTGCCATTTGAAGATTAAGCTCTAAATATTTCACAGGTGTGTTTCGCAATTAAATATATGTTGTGTGATTACCCGGCCTCGTGCCTAAGGGATAAGGTGTGGTGTACTGGTTCTTTGTCAACATTAAAGTATCCAGTTGGTTTCTTTTACAAAGTGGTTGCGGGTGGAGTTTGTGGTGTTGGTGCTATTATATATCTTGGGAGGTTACATTGCATTCAGTTGAAGCTGGGATGTGGTAGTGGTACAAATACTCGTGTTGAGCTACTTGCTCTTTGGGGGATTTCTTTTGTTGCTAGTTTGATGGGTTTGCCATACATCAAACTCTTTGGTGACTCTGAGATTATTGTCAAATGGGATGAAAATAAATAAGATTTACAAATTTTAGAGTTGGATCATTGGTGCAGCAGAGTTCGAGCCACTTTGGGGACTTTTCAGAATGTGGTAATTAGACATGTTTATAGAGAACACAACTCTATGTCAAGCAAGTTATCTAAAGAAGCCCTTTTGGTTGATGAAGAGGTGCTTCTGTATGAGGAATTTGTTGATGAACGGAGGATTGGGTTGGCTCTTATCTGGCTTTTCAGCAGCGATGATACTCTTGGGTGATCTCCTTCTTGTGTTTTTTAGCATTTGCAGTTGACTGTTGGGCTGGACATCGTGGAGGCTATCTTAGTCTTTTATGTGTTTGTTTTGATTCAATTTGTGCTTGCTGGTAGCTTGCTCAATATCATTTTATCTCCCTGGATTGTCTCTGATATATTGTAATTATCATGATATAATAGTATCTACATACTTGTAAATTCGTAAAAAGTTTTTGTCACCTTTAATTCTTAATGAATAACTAAGAACATTTTTTTTTGCTTGAAAAAAAAAGTAAAGAATTATTTTGTTTTTATCAAAAGGTCTTGGTGAGCTACCTTACATGATATAAAGAAGGAGGCTTTTTGTTATTATATATAAATGGTTTTATGATGACTATTGTATATTATGATGTCCATTAACATCTTTTCAAAGCCTATAAAATCAAATTTACACCCGACTTTATTTTAAATGTGACATTTATTTAGTTCATAATTTACAAAGCTCGTAATTTTTAATTTCATAAAGTTCAAAGAGTGGCTTTGAATACACTCATGTTTTATCCTCTCAGAGTGGCAAATGTCACTCGGTATTTTATACAGTTGATAGGGTATGATACAACGCCATCGATTTGCATTGAAGTTCATATTTTTTCCAAGAAAACCATTGATTTATTGATTAAGTTTAATAAAATTTCACAATGTTTATGTTTTGATTTAGTTAATATAATTGTTATTTTTTTAAATATAAATATTTATAATATTATTTTGATTTAATTAATATAATTGTTATTTTATTTTTTTAAATATAAATCTTTAAAATGTTATTTTATTTTTACTTTTTATTTAAAAAGTTTATTTAAATTACATTTTTAGTGCAGTTATTTTTATAACCTTTCATCATTAAAGGATTAAATGGCAAAAATTTAAGACCAGCCCTTCAAATTTGACCAGTGCTTCCAAGTTCCAATCAATCGCATTATAATCCCACAAAATGACGGCATGTTATTCTTGAAATGTACAAAGTTCAGTACAAAGTTCAATACAGGTGGGTTATTGAAAAAAGAATGTTATTTTTACTTATTATATAAAGGGAATAGTGATTAAATCAATTCAATATGTTGACCTCTATTGAGTCAATGTGTGGCCCAACTTCATGGGCAAGGTGCTCACAAGAGAGTCCAGCCATATCATAGGAATACCAGGAATGGGATGAGTTCTGTTGAGTTACAGAGGCAGTGGTTCAATTAGGCAGTCTTTGATGTAATCCTTTATCTTTGTCTTTGAGATCCCAAACCCATCTCCTTCCTTGAATATCACCATCGTCACTCTCGTCTCTTCCATCAGCATCTTCTTGCACTGGAATGGGATGTTGACTGTACTGTCCTCGGGCTTCAGAAACTCCCAGGTCAGCTCCTTCACTGCCGGCTCCAGAAGGCTGTACATGTAATTCACAGCCACTTCCTCTGTACTTCCTGGATTTTCTCTCATATAACATTCAATGCTCGACGCCAATTCTCCACGAGCCTTCTCCGCTTTATATGTATGTATGTCGTCTGCTAGCCGGGTAATTATGGAATTCAGCTCCGTCAGGACTCGTCTTCCTGGATAATCCAACTGTTCCAGCGCCTCTTGCGAAAGGATTTGGCCCTCCATCAATAACACTCCGCTTACCACAAGTATGCGTTGTCCGATGGAAATGATCCCGTTCCTTATGTACTCCTCCAAGCTTGGCATGTACTCACAGGCCAACCATTCTGCTTCTTCGTAATACCCCATCAGATACTCCTCCCACTGATCAATTCAATGGACATTCAATATTCAGATCAGCAAATCATTAATTAATTTTCATGCACAGGCGTTCAAGCAGTAACCAGTGTATACTCAGATTGTAATCTCCTAGAAGCCTTGTGTGTGCGAATGACAATCTACAGGTAATTCTCATTAAATTACTTACCCCTTTTCTAAAAAAAGTAAGCAGTTCGCGTCCCTGTTCCTTCTCTGCCTCCAAAACCACTTCGTGAACTATGTCGTAGAAGATTTTGTAGCAGAGCTTCATATAGTCTGGAAGGTTTTCTGTCAGGGAGAGGTCCCATCTGAAGAACCAATTCATAATATAATATAATTAGGAACAACATATATATGGATGATGTGCAAGATCTGATGATGATAATTGGAACAATAACATACCTTCTCACAGCCTCAGTGAACAGCTTCAATTCATCAAGGGTTCCATATGTGTCATACATATCGTCCAGAACAGTATTCAAGCACGCCACTTTTGAAAACAGGAATCTGCATTTCGCATACTGGGGCTCATACGTGCCTGCCGCTACTATGAAGAAACATTCCACTGGCCTCTCCCGACCGAACGGTAATAGAGGGAACTCCGAATTTTTAAACCAGCTGTGATGCACAATCAATCGACACGGAATTAGAACAACAATATTGAAACCAGGAAATTAATTTGTCTTCATTCAGTCAGTGGATACATACTAGATTCTAGAATAATAGCCAAGATGATCAGGGTGGGTTAATTACCTAGTGACATTCTTCATCTCTTTTTGGTGGATGGCCTGGATAATGTTGAAGTCCAATTTCGCCAGCTCTAAAATCTTTTGGTTGTTCACCTTTGGCAGCCTTCAATTAAGTAAAATGTAGCACCCAGTCAGTCCCATTACTGTGATCAGCAAGGAAGGAAAGAAGGTGCAAATTATGGTAAATTTTTGAGAAAATGCAAGATTTTAGGAGGTCTCACTTACTGGTAAACGCTTTTGGCTAGGCGCGCATAATCTGAGCGATACACTTGACAATATCTCTTTGCTTCCACTCTCGGGACACTGGCATGCCAAGAATTCTCCAGCGCGTATTTAATCTGGCAACGACAATGACAAACAAAATTAGAAACTCATCCAATCCAATCACTTGTATGGGAAAACAAGCGACATAAGCGTATGAGCACTGAGCAGTATGATATTATACCTCTTCGCTTACGATTTGTTTCTGGTTCCACGCAGTGTATGTCTCACTTTTGTCAAGAGCTTCTTTCAAATATTTACTGGTGAAGCTTTTAGCTTCATCCAAAATGTTTTCTCCAGGGAATGCCAGCTGGGAAGCTCTATAAAGGTTTAGCATGCTTGCTACATTTTTGTTGAATTCAGCAGCCGAGCAAAAGAAGTGCCCATTTGAGTCTTTGAAGCTCTCGAAAACCGCTGATAATACAATGTCCAAAGGTCAGAACAGAACAGAACAGAGAATAGTTCTTGATATGTAGTCTCAAAAACAAGTTCATGTTTTCCTGTATATGTAATCCTGGTAGCAAAATGGCTTTAAATATAAAGCACACCTGGAGTTACATTGTACCGATGCAGCCGAAGGAGTCGAAATCCCAAAGCAGTGATCTCAAGATCTGCTATGGGATGCAGTCTACCCAACCCAATTCCTCTTTCGTTCCAATGACTGTATGCAACAGATTTCATCAATGGATTTTGCAGAGGAATAATCTTGAATGGAAGGGGAGTGAAATTAAAATTTCTATTTATACCTGTGAACGTAATCGAGAGCTTCCTTGATTTCATTTTCAAAGTGTCTGTCGATTCCAAGGAGTACAAGGTTTTCGACTATCAAGAGACGTTCCAGCAGATCCATAGGATACAGGCAGGGAACTGAAGGACGCGGGTAATTAATTAAATATATATCAAATCTAAACAGAAAAACGGCGCAAGGTAAAGACAATCCACTCCATTAACATACATACCAAAATTGCCAAAAATAGCTAGCATGTTGTTCAAGAACTCAAGGCATTTGATGTCTCCATTGTGCATGAAGACGCACGCAGTAGAAGCAGGTGAGCTTAGGAAAGAGCCATCCTGGCTTTGAACATCCATTATTCTTTCCCAGTCGACCATGTCTTCTATGCCCTCCAAAGAATACAACAATGGGGACTGAACACCATTAATTTCCTCCCTTGATACACTGCAAATCATATTTAACATTTATTAGAATTTCTGACAAGAAGTAATGTGGCGTAATGGGTTGTTAAATTAACAAGACATTATTTTGAATACGAAAATGAGTTGAGAGGAAGAACTCTTACTTTGCTAATCTCTCCTGCCGTTTGGTGTGGAGTAGACTTACATAAGGCAGGTTGTAGGGAAGTCCAAGGTCTAGAAGTTGAGCTTCTCTTAACAAGGAAGGGAAGATGATCTCAAAGTCTGTTACCAAGCTGTCTTGATCATCGTTTTCATCCTTCATTGCTTCTAGATTGCTCTTTATGAATTCAATGCCTACAAACATGAGAACAGATCAAGATCAAGATCATTGGCTGTTGGTACTACAGTTGGCAGTTGCAATTACAATTACATGATCAGCTTTCTATACCCGCAAACATACCCCGGATTTGATTTGATAAATAAAGTGAAATCCGAAATCGTACGCATGAATTATTGATTGATTCTATATAATTCTTACCGTGCTGTATTTGCACATCCCCAACTTTCCATCTAAGGAGCGCGAGAACACAAGAAAGAGTGGCAAGCAGGCGGTCGGACAGTAGAAAGTGCGATTCAGTACCCCATGAACCATCTTGTAACTGGTTTTTCAAAATCCATTGAACTGTTTGAGGAAATTGCGGGCGAGCAGAGCCATCAATGGAGGGCACCCTGGCTACCCAAGCTGTGTCATAAGCAGATGGGGTGATCATTAACTCTCCTTCACCACGAAGCATCGCCTTAATCTCAGCAGTAAGTGTCTCCACACGTTCTCCATAGCAAGGATCCTGTTCAGTTAACACAAATACTAAATTAGATCATGATCAGCACTAATATTATATGATTTGAAATAGGGTGTGCCTATATGTAGTGAAATGAAGAAATTACTCACAGTGTAAGGCGATTGAAGAGATTGTACAAAATGATAATCCCAGACATTAGGATGAGGATTGGCCGTCCTTCTGGCCAAGCTGCTGCTGCTATTCGAAGACAAAGCACAAGTCAGAGTAGAAGAAGCATCAGAAACGCTAGCCATTGGATCAAATTCTTACTGACAATTCTCAGCAAATATATTTTGCTATAATTTGGAATGAAATAGCACACAATTTTTTGTGGATTAATAGTCGATGGCAAACAATTTCTGGGTTGCTTGGTATTACAGTTGTGTGTACATATAGTGCGTGATCGCGGGGCTGTTATTGGAATGGCTTCCAAATTGTACAGCTGATAACTGCAAGACCAGCGAAAGTGAGTGAAGGAGTCTCATGAGTCAAGTATTACGGCTACCGCACACGAGGTGGGCGGATAACATGAACGATGAGTTATGACCCATTTCGGATTCCAATTCCCACGTTTCGAACAACATTCTCATACACTTCATCTTTTCAAATGTGAATCCGATTCCTGCTGTGCCTTGCAAGTCTTTTTGATGTGACACAAATCTTGGATCTCTCAAATGTCAATTGTGTTGATTAGAGCACCGGCTTAAAAGGGGAAACAAGATTAAAAGCAGCTTAGTTGTTTATTCCCCTCCATTTAACAAGAAATTGGTCTCAACAAATTGATATAGACCAGTGAGATAAAGATCAAATTTTGTAAGAAGTTGGTGTCAACAAATTAATAGAGAGAAGTGAGATAAAGTAAATCTCTAATGAGTAGTTCGGCTTCCTTAGGAATAGACAAATTGTTCAGCCAATCGGTATCACACAGGAAGCTTTACATACTTTAAAGACAAAAAATAGCAAAGCTCTAGTCTTAAAGTTGGATTTAGTCAAAGCTTTTGACACGGTTAATGGGTCTCATCTCTGTCTCATACTGCTTCAGATTGGTATTCCCTTGGGTGGAGTTAATTGGATCATGGGCTGTCTCACATCAATCAATTTTGCTATTTTGATTAATGGTACTCCTTCACGTTTATTCATTGCCTCTAGGGGGATCAGGCAGGGATGTCCCTTATCCCCTCTACTGTTCATTTTGGTGATTGAAGGGCTCAGTTTACTAATTAAAGATGCTAAGGCTAAGGGAAGGATTCATGGCATTAAGCTCTCGGCTAACATGACCCTTACTCATCTCCTTTTTGTTGATGATATTGTTCTTTTTGGCATTGGTACTGTAGTCGAATGGATGGATTTTGATGTCATCCTAGATACCTTCTGCTCGGCATTACGGGATGTGCATCAGTCTTGAAAAATAGGGGTTCCTTTTTAGTGACCTATGTTGATGTATATGTAACTTCAGAATGTATTTCACTTGTATTTCTTATATATTGTAACCTGATGTTTATTTTGGGATGTACTTGAGTTATGTCATGCCCCGATGTTCCTATCGGGAAGGTCTATCATGTAAACAAGTCATGTCAAGTCATTGTGGGTAACCCTCCTATTGTCTAAGGGTTAAAGTCTCCGCAGTTCCGAGGCACTAGGGTTATTAGACTCTCCTAGTAGAGGTCAGGCTTGGTAGGGTTTTAGTCATGTCAGGATTAGTATAAATAGAGAACTGGAGTCTCTATTTATCACACAACTCATACACACTCAAGTGTAGCGCATAGTTGAGGAAGGAGAAGACACTGGGGCTAGGCAAGAAGCAGGTTACTGCTGTCGGGAGATCACTTACTGTTTTGGGGCTTTTCTATTTTGGTGTTGATTCTATCTCTGAGGAAGTTGTGGGGTTTTCACCATTTATGGTTTCCCTGAGGATAAACACTGTGTTCATTGTCTCTTGTGTTTGATTGATATGCTTGTTATTCTCTCAGTAAAGATCCTAATATAATGCAAGCTTAATGATGAAATTCTAACATGGCATCAGAGCTAACCTTAGAAGAAGACATTGTGCAGCTACGGGAACTAGGGCTTCCTAGTTTGTGGATCTTCCTCCACAGATTTTCAGCAAAAATAAGGTGGAATAACTCTCCTCCTTAGGGCGCATCTTTCTGTCGAAGCAGAATCCAATTCTGAGGTTTTTCAGTTTTGGACCCAACACTGCTGTTGGAAATTAGGGCTTTTCATAGAAGAGGAATTTTTCAGTGAGCCCAGGCCTGGATTGATCTCCTCCCCAAAATTGAACTTAGGGATAAATTTCAAGGCATTTGGGTGGACAGATCTGCGGAAAAGAAAAACCCTAATTTGCTACTGAACCAACACTACAGGATTTCAGCTTCAAATCTAGATCCGACATCTTGACCTGGTAAGATATAAATCTTTTGTATTTCCATTTGAGGTTCTCAGTTTAAGATGTCTCATCATACCAAGCTTGATGAAAAGCTTAAGGGAGCTAATAACTTCTGAGCTTGGAAGTATAGGATCTCCCTGGTCCTGGAAGAGAATGAGTTGGACTCCTATATCAATGAGGAGGTTCCAGTTCCAGAGGGAGATGAGGCTAAGGCCTTACATAAGAAGAAGTTGGTTATGGCAAAGAGAATCATTGCTTATTCTATCAAGGATCATCTCATACCACAGGTGTCCTCCCTCAAGACACCTAAAGCTATGTTTGATGCCCTAACCAAATTGTTTGAGGGGAAGAACATAAACAAGAAGATGACTTTGAGAAATCAATTGAAGAATGTGAAGATCCAAGATGCTGAGACTATTCAGTCTTACTTTACAAGGGTTTCTCAAATCAAGGAGCAGCTGGAAGCAGTAGATGAAGAAGTGGAAAATGTAGAGATTGTGATGACCACCTTGAATGGTCTCCCTAGATCATGGGACTCTTTCATTCAAGGAATTTGTGCCAGAAAGAAGTTAGTCAAGTTCAGCAGACTTTGGGAAGAATACTCTCAAGAAGAAGCTCAGATAGCAGCTCGAGAAGAGAAGATGGGTATTGAAGATCAAGCTTTCACAGTTCACTCCAAAAAAAATAGGAGGAGCAATTATCACTCCAAAGGTAAGATCTCACACTCTAGAAAATATCTAAATACTATTAGATGTTACACATGTGATGAGAAAGGTCACATATCCAAATTCTGCCCTAACAAAAGAAATCTAAGGAAGAAGAACAAGAGAAGACATCATGCCCATGCTGCAGAGGATGATGAACCTTCCACAAAGAGAATCAGACAAGAGAGTGATGACTCTTCAAGTGAGGACGAATATGTACTGATCTCCACTCTCACGGGAACTGTTTCACATGGAAGCAATGATTGGCCTATAGACAGTGGTGCTTCCAAGCACATGACGGGATTCAAAGAATCATTTGTGAAGCTATCTGAACATGAGTCACCTCATAAGGTGAAACTTGGGGATGACTACTAATAT
>LPNX010758374.1:250532-271967 GCA_001517045.1 Pseudotsuga menziesii | reverse complement strand
TATAAACTAGACTCTGGAAAGTCTTTGAAGATGAAGAATGTATTATTTGTTCCAGGACTAAAGAAGAACCTCCTCTCCATATCTGCATTGGATGCAAAAAGAATGAGGGTTGCTTTTGTAGATGGCCAAGTTCTTATGTGGCCAAAGGGAAAGACTTTTGACGATGCAATAGTGATTGGAGAACAAGAAGGAGGTCTATACAAGTTGAAGGGCCAACCAGATCAAGCTTTGGTTCATGACACAGTAGAACCAAATGAACTTTGGAATAGAAGGCTTGCACATGTGCATTACAGAGCACTACCACTTGCAAGCAAAGTTGTTGAAGGTCTTCCAGAAATTCAAGCAAAACATGAAGGGGTTTGCAAAGGATGTGCGAAAGGAAAGAACACAAAAAAGACATTTCCAAGTAGTGAAAGCAAAGGAAAAGGAATCTTGAAAATGATCCACTCCGATGTATGCGGACCAATGTCATCAAGCTCACTAAGCAGGTATGTGTACTATGTCTCTTTTATTGATGACTTTTCTATGAAGACATGGATTTACTTCATGAAGAATAAATATGAAGTGTTCAGCAAGTTCAAGGAATTCAAAGCCTTGATCAAGAACCATACTGAAAAGAAGATCAAGACATTCCAATCAGACAATTGCAGAGAATTCACTTCAAATGAGTTCAAGGAACTATGTAAAGACTCAGGGATTAAGGGGGAGTTGTCTACTCCTTATAATCCACAACAGAATGGGATTGCAGAGAGGAAGAATAGAACTATCATGGAATCTTCAAGAGCTATGCTTCATGATCAAGATCTTCCTATGCATCTTTGGGTAGAAACAGCAAGAACAACAGTGTATGTACAGAACCGTACTCCACACAGAGTACTCGAGAACAAGAATCCTGAAGAAGTTTTCTCCGACAAGAAACCAGAAGTCATCCATCTCAGAATATTCGGCTGTCCTATGTACATACACATTCCAAAAGAGAAGAGAACAAAATTAGATCCTTCAAGAAAGAAGGGTATAATTGTGGGATACTCTGAAAGCTCGAAGGCTTACAGAATATACTTCCTAGGGTTCAAAAAGATTGATATCAGCAGGGATGTAACATTTGATGAAGATTCAACCTACATCAAATCCAGAAAGAAACCTGCTGAAGAAACTGAAGAAGCAGAAGCTCCTAGAATTCATGATACAATCATGAACAAAGAAACTCAAGAAGAAGATCGAGAATTTGAAGAACCACAAAGACCTGTAGATACACCACAAGAGAAGAATCCTCACAAGAGGAAACCTGCTTGGGTATGAGAGATTATCCAAGGTTTGGAAAGATATGGGGTTCCAGAAGAGAATCTTTGAGAAAGAAAGAGGACCAAATCCTGTTCCAGTTATGTAGCTTTACTATGTGACTTCATTGATAAAGAACCTTCCAACTATGAAGAAGCGGCGGAACGGAAAGAAGGGAAGGATGCGATGATCAAGAGTATCAATCGATCATGAAGAATGATGTTTAGGATGTTGTCCCAAGACCAGAAGGGAAGTCAGTTGTGACTTCCAAATGGATCTACAAGATCAAGCATGCTGCAGACGGTAGCATTGAAAAGTATAAAGCAAGATTTGTGGCTCGGGGTTTCTCTCAGAAAGAAGGAATAGACTATGAAGAAACCTTTGCACTTGTAGCCAGATACACTTCCATCATATCGGTACTTGCTCTGGCTGCAGTGATGAAATGGAAGATACACCAAATGGATGTCAAGACTGCTTTCTTAAATGGTGTAGTAGAAGAGGAAGTGTATGTGGAGCAGCCACTTGGTTTTGAGACACATGATAGGGAGTCTCATGTGTATAAACTGAAGAAAGACCTGTATGGTTTAAAATAGGCACCCAAGACATGGTAAGGTAGAATTGACAACTTTCTATCTAGTTTTGGCTTTACCAAAGAGTAAAGCAGATTCCAACCTTTACTACAAGGTGGAAGATGGAAACCCGGTGATACTTCTACTATATGTAGATGATCTGTTTGTGACAGGTATGGATGGGTTGATTGCTGATACGAAGAGAAAGCTTGCTGCTGAGTTCGAGATGAAGGACTTGGGAATGATGCATTATTTCCTAGGTATTGAGGTGTGGTAGACTACAGATGGAATCTTTCTTGGACAAGGAAAGTATGCAGTAGAGATCCTGAAGAGATTTGGGATGATGGACTGCAAGGCATTAACCACACCTATGGCATCAAACTTGAAGCTATTGAGTGATCCTTCATCAGAGATAGTTGATGCCACGATGTATCATCAGATGATTGGGTCCTTGATGTACCTGAGGAACACGAGACCAGATATTTGCTTTGTTGTGAACACCTTGAGCCAATACTTCACAGATCTGAGACATGTTCACTTGACTGTTGCAAAGCATATTCTAAGGTACCTGAAGGGTACAGTTGATTATGGGCTCAAGTATAAGTCTGATCAAAGGATTAACCTGGAGGGTTATGTTGATTCAGATTGGGCAGGCAGTGCCATCGATAGGAAGAGCACTTCAGGGTGTTTCTTCAGTATGGGATCAGGTGTGATTTCATGGTTTAGCAGGAAGCAATCCTGTGTGGCACTGAGTACATCTGAAGCAGAGTATGTTGCAGCCTATTCAACTAGTTGTGAGGTAGTATGGTTGAGGAAGCTACTGTCTGATCTGTTTGAGCTTCAATTAGATGCTACTTGTATATACTGTGACAACCAGAGTTGTGTAAAGTTGTCAGAGAATCCAGTATTCCATGACAAGTCAAAGCATATCGAGTTCAAGTATCATTATATCATGGATATGGTGCATAGAGGAGCAGTGAAGCTCCAGTATGTTGCGACGGACGAACATATAGCTGATGTGTTGACTAAGCCATTGGCTAGGGTGAAGTTTGAGTACTTCAGGAAGAAGCTTGGTGTTCTCCAGATCGAGGTTCCTCCCAAGAGGAAGTGATGTATCCATGCTATGCCATTCTGACATGGTGAGAGGATTGGTTCCTTCCATGATCAGATGTAAGTGCTATGCCATTCTGACATGGTGAGAGGATTGGTTCCTTCCATTGTTAGGTATATGTAGATGACACATCCAGCATGAAAAAGGGTTGGCTCTTTGTAGGCTCATCTAGTATGAAAAAGGACTAGCTCTGAGTATCTCCCACATCTGGTATGAAAAAGGACTAGCTCTATGATGCCTCATCTGGTATGAAAAAGGACTAGCTCTGAGAAGGCTCATCTAGTATGAAAAAGGACTAGCTCTGAGTAGCTGCCTCATCTGGTATGAAAAAGGACCAGCTCTATGATGCCTCATCTAGTATGAAAAAGGACTAGCTCTGAGAAGGCTCATCTAGTATGAAAAAGGACTAGATCTGAGTAGCCGCCACATCTGGTATGAAAAAGGACCAGCTCTGTGAGGCCTCATCTGGTATGAAAAGGGACCAGCTCTATGATGCCTCATCTAGTATGAAAAGGGACTAGCTCTGAGATGATACATCCAGTATGAAAAAAGACTGGCTCTGTAGAGGTTCCTATGACGAGAAGAATCAAGAGATAACACCTGTGATGATGCCCAGTGATGATCCAGATCGAGTGATGATCCAGATTAAGTGATGATGTCCCATGATGATCCAGATCCGATGATGAAGACGACTTGAAGATGAATATGACTTTAAGATGAAGAAGACTTGAAGATGACGAGGACTCGATGATGATCCAGAAGATAGAGAAGAAGACTTGTGCTGAAAATTGTGTCGAAAGAATACCTTCCTAGTTAAGAGGGAGTGTTGATGTATATGTAACTTCAGAATATATTTCATTTGTATTTCTTATATATTGTAACCCGATGTTTATTCTGGGATGTACTTGAGTTATGTCATGCCCCGATGTTCCTATCAGGAAGGTCTATCATGTAAACAAGTCATGTCAAGTCATTGTGGGTAACCCTCCTATTGTCTAAGGGTTAAAGTCCCCGCAGTTCCGGGGCACTAGGGTTATTAGACTCTCCTAGTAGAGGTCGGCCCTAGTAGGGTTTTAGTCATGTCAAGATTAGTATAAATAGAGAACTGGAGTCTCTATTTATCACACAACTCATACACATTCAAGTGTAGCGCATAGTTGAGGAAGGAGAAGAAACTAGGGCTAGACAAGAAGAAGGTTACTGCTGTCGGGAGATCACTTACTGTTTTGGGGCTTTTCTACTTTGGTGCTGATTCTATCTCTAAGGAAGTTGCGAGGTTTTCACCATTTATGGTTTCCCCAAGGATAAACACTGTGTTCATTGTCTCTTGTGTTTGATTGCTGTGCTTGTTATTCTCTCAGTAAAGATCCTAATATAATACTAACTTAATGATGAAATTCTAACAACCTAGAACTGGGGGTGCAAAGAAGTATTCAGAGTTTTTAACCATACAAGATGGAGCCCATACTGAATGGCTTCAAGTATCTGGGATACTTTATCAAGCCATTGGGATATAAGGTAAAAGACTGGTGGTGGCTGATCAAGAGTTTTGAAAGGAGGATCCTTCACTGGGCACATAAACTTCTCTCCCTGGGGGGAAGGTTGGTTCTCATACGTGCAGTCCTCACTAGTCTGTCGGTATACTGGTTTGCCCTTGCTCCTGTTCCTTAATCTATACTTAATAGGTTGAGAAAGCTAATCTTTGACTTTCTTTGGGGCTCTTTGGGTGCTAGTAAGCACTACCATCTTGTGGAATGGCAACTGCTCTCCAGACCTATTGAATTCGGGGGATGGGGTATAAAAAACCTGGAATGGTTCTGTGTCCAATTACGTCTGAAGAGCCTTGGGTTAGTTTTTAATGGTACATGATTATGGCACAATGTGATTTCCGCAAAATACTTAAAAAACCAGTCCGTGGAAGTATGGCTCAGAGCAAAACATTTCCTTGTTAGAGGAACTTTGATCTTTTAGAATGGGATCTTAAATACTCTATCCTAGCTGGGTAGGGGTTTGGGATGGTAGGTTGGAAATGGTAAAAATATTCATATAGGACCTGATCCCATAATCAGCTCTTCTGTTCACCCCTTCCTTCCTCTTGATCTAGTTTATTATCTTGCATATTATGGCATCACAACCCTTTAGGACGCCCACAATATCACTATTGGGGCACATTCTTATTGGCTACTAGCAGAGGACCTGGAGCTGGGGGGAGCTTGGGCTACTTGCTGGAATGATTACATCTCTAGCCTCGTGACTAGTGGTATAAGACTTAGGCACACGCCTGATAAACTACTATGGTCCCATAATAAAAAAGACGGTATGGTCATGGCTCCTCAGGTGTATGACATGATATCCAATTCTTTGTTGGAACCTCCCAAGGATCAGTACTTGGTGAGGATATGGCATGGTGTATTCCTTTCAAGATTAAATGTTTTTTTCTGGTTGGCTCTTAACAATAGAGTCTTGACTTGGGATAACCTTGTAAGACGTGGCTGGACTGGCCCTGGTATATGTGTTTTATGCTTCAATGTTGAAGAGACTACAAAGCATATCTTTTTGGAATGACCCTTTACCTCCTCGGTTTGGTCCATGCTCTATGGGATCTATCACTGTGAATTTCCTTGCTCTGATGGCTTAGTTAATGATCTTCTAAAGTTTTGGTTCACGATATATTCAGAGCACTCGGACTGCAGATACTCGTTGATCTTTGTGTGCTGGTGCATATGGAAGATGCGAAATAAGAGCATTTTTAAGGGTGTGTTGGACTCAATAAACAATGTGTTGTTTCAGATTGATTATCTGATGCATCTCTATCCTGTACCTGTTAAAAAGAAGAAACTCAGAGTTATCGGTGCTGCGTCGGACTTAGTTTTTCCCTGTGGCTTCTTCGATGGGGTTGTTGCTGCCTCACTGTGAGGGGCAGGTGTTTTTATTGCTATCAGCAGCTCGCATAAGCTCTCTTTTAAGCTGGGATGTGTACCTTCAACTAACACAAGAGTTGAGCTCCTGGCATTGTGGACACTGCTTTTGGTGGCCCATAAAATGGGCCTCCATTTTTTGCATATTTATGGTGATTCCTTAGTTATTATTAATTGGGCTAATAACAAAGCTTCTCTTACCTCACTTGAGCTAAACCACTAGTGTGATAATACCAGGACACTTATGGATGGTTTTACATGGCTAGACATTTGTCATGTCTATAGAGAGCACAATTAGAGTGCAGATAGCTTATCCAAGGATGCCCTTAACTTGACCCCTGGTCTCCTTTGTTTCTCTGAAACTTTTGATGGTTCTATCAATAAGAGTGGTGAATTTGACTCTTTTAGAGCAATGTGCCGGAGCTTGTCTCATTTTATTTAAGGCACTGAGAGACTTGTATCTCTCTGAACTTTTTAGTATAAGAGGTGGGCATCTCTGGATCAACTTCTCTAGGTTCTCATTGTTCTCCTGGTTCAGACTATTTGGCATGTCCTTGGTAACAGGCTTATATTTTGGGCTTCTCCTGGTTGGTTTTGAGAACTAACACATTGTATTTTGGAAGCTTTTGTTTGACTTGATGATTTTAGCTCTGCTGATAGCTTTGTAATACCCAGTTATGGGAGGCACATTAAGATGTCCTTTGATTCTTTATGAATATCAAGGTTAGGATTTTTTCGACTAAAAAAAGACAAGTGAGATAAAGATCGAAATTTGCAAGAAGTTGGTGTCAACAAATTATTATTGATTAGTGATATAAAGATCGAAATTTGTTATTAACAATAACATAAAGATAAAAAACAAATTGTTATTGACAATTGATATAAAGATCGAAATTTGTTATATGAGTGTCTTATATGTAGCAGTGAACTGAGGATTCTTGTACAACAATTAATATTGTGGTCAACACCTGCAACTTTATTACTATTGAGTCAAGATGGTTGTCTTCTAATAAATCAAGGTATTGTTCTCTAATTATTTTGGTACATAAACAAAGGTATTGTTCCCTAGCATGTAATAAAGTGAACATGGTAGTTCATTCTATTTATTGTTTATTTTTATAAATCTAAGTAGAATCCACTTAATTTTCATTCCCAAGAATTGAAAATGATGTTATGACAACCAATAATATTTTAATAAAATGATGTTATGCTTAGATATGCTACTTGCAATCCTCGTGTTGGTTATATCTTGATGATCACTAGTTAAGACAATAGTTAGACTACCAGAGTGATATTTCTGTAGCTTTGAAGTATCGTCCCATTTGTGGTGTGGTGATTATAGCACGTACCACTTTAAGATCATGTATCCTAACAATGACCAATATTAAAATTAAAGCCGGTCATGTATTTGTATAGCTCTCTCAAAGAAAGGTGGATCAAACCGAGTCCTCCCATGACACAAGAATGAACCCCCTTAGCCTCAAATGCACTCTAACCAAATAGAACCACAACTCTATGAAAGATCCATTCCAAAACCACAAGATTGAGGATGCATAGATTAATTATGTTGCTGCTCATAAATTATAGTCTCATAAAAAAAGCTATAACAACTGCCTATGCATCCATCCTCACCAACCTATTTGATGGTAAAATTATACGCATCACAAAGTTAGGTTTCTTGGGCATGCAATATAATGAGAAGTAAGGATGAAGTTAAAGATTATTAAGATGCTTAAACTTAACTCAAATCATATCATTTTGTTTTAGAATTTTAAACATTTAGCTTACATCCTTTAAAGGGTAAAAGTACGAGAACATTATAATTTTCGTTCAGTGAACCTCGCATCAAAGCGAAATTGAACGATGCATAAATTTGAAACAAATGAATAGTTATTAACTCAATCATAGAAGAAAATGCAAAATATCCTTAAAAATATGTATCCAAAGTTATATTAAAAATATATTTGGACAACTTACAATACGATGCCAATGCAAAGAACTACAACAACAACATAAAAAAAATATATTCGAACAACTTACAATAAGATGCCAATGCAAAGAACTACAACAACAACATAAAAAATTAGCTCTGGAGTCACTTGAATTTCTCATCCAACAATATTTACATGGGCTTCACAATGGATAAGTAAAATAAGCTTAGGTAAACAATGAATCCCCATTGTTAGCAGATAGATGGGATTGTAGCAGATAGATGGGATTGTAAACGAAAATGGAGGTTTATTAATATCATGAAGTTGAGACAAATTAATAATTCACTACTTCGTACCTTTGTGTAGTGAATAATTCATTCATTACTTTTTAAAAGAAACTAAATAGTATTCTTGTTTTGAATGTCGTTAAGCAATTTTGAAGGAGAAAAAAATATATAGGTTGGAAATAATGTTTTATAAATTTAATAGATAGATGAACGACATCGATCAAATTAATAACTATCAAGCATGACACCTTAACTAAATCGAGGAGGTTATCAAGGTGGAAATAAAATAATGTTTAGTTGTCAATGCTCTTGGTACCTAAGTTTATAAGTGCTTCCACCTAGCCAACAATGGGAATGCCTATAACCACATGCCAATACGCATGCATTTGGATATATCAATGATCATGTCCAAGAAATAGCCAATCATAGGGATGGATTCCCTCTTAAATAAAATAAAATAAAATAATATATATATATATATATAAACTTGGTTGCATAAAGGTGTCACAGGTGGGGAGTTACATCATAAAGGCATCTGTCCTAGGTATGGGAGTTACATGATAAATGCATCTGTCTTTGTTCACATGAAAGCAAAAAATACAAAAAAATATCATGACACAAAGAACTGAATTTTGTTGAAAATATCCAGTTATATCCAAGCGACTGCCATTGGAGCCATTTCTTGATAAAATTTGATTAAAAGCTTTTTGTTGTCAATAAAATGGCTAGTCAACTCATGAGGGTAATTGAATACAATGGTTAATGGTGAAGACACTCAACTCTTAAAGAAAAATGATCCATCTTTCAATGCCTTTCACTCCCTTGGCTTGTTCTGAAATGTACAATTTTCTGGTTTGCATCCTATAAAGTATGGTTTGCATCCTATAAAGTATTGTGTGAGAATTTGAAAATTGCCATTATCCTTTATATGAAAAAAATATTTTGCAATGTAATTTCAGCTGTAATAGTAATACCCATACCAAGAATTGGCTTATGAAATAATTTTTTTGTCCCTGATGCCGCCTCAACTGCTCCAAAATATTTTTCTTGCTCTGCTCGAGATCATACAAAAATGACTACCTCCCTCCCTCTTAGATTGTTGTTGTTGCAACAAAATATTCAAAAAAATAGAACAAAGAAAGGTAATATATTACTTGCATAGTAAATCGTCGCAATTTAGTAATTTTATTAATTTATGGAAAACGCTACAAGAAATTGGATTTTGCTTAGTTTGATACCAAATTTTATTGTTGGTTGTGATAATCAAACTACAATCGGTGAAGGTGATAGAGGTTTTCATGAATTCAACATTGAAATCTATGTGTAATCAACTTCTTTTACTTGTTCGTATATCAACATTAAAATCTATTGATACATACAATGTGTGTGTTTGTAGTTGTGAGGAACAAGATGCAAAAGTTATATATAACTTATTCCATATTTTCAGAGTAAAATTAGTACTACTAAAACCAAAGATAAAAAGGTGTCATATATATATGAATTCCATAAATTAGAAACTAACATTAATAGACACATGGACTCCAACGCGAGTCCCCAGTTTGGTCACGTTGCATATTTGTCTTAAAAAAATAACATTTTAGTCCCAGTACGTCTACACTATAGTGTAAGGGACCCAATCCAATCCAATCCGTTCACTCTCATATCCTTTATTCCATATTCGCATAACTTGAGATGTGTAAGCTTCGATGAGTAGTTTTCTCACTTTATTTTCAATGAAACATGGTTATCTATCTCATTTTAATATTGTGAACACACAAATATTTACATATGCGCTTGCTATCATGTTAGTGCTATATATTCGCACAAAAATACCTAACACAAATAGACTCTTAAACAACATAGACTAAATACATCTTAAAAGAAGACCTTCACACCTAACCATGTCCAGAAGAACCTTGAGTTGACTGGAAAATAAAGACTTCATCCATAGCCTTCGCCTCAACATATTGGGAAGGTTGGAAATGTCTGGATCTGTTCATGCTCAAAAGCTTGTCCAAATCGACCCTCATGCCATCAATTTGGCCTCCCTAATTACGAATATTACCCTCAATATCCTCCATTTTGGAATATATCATTGAGATTTGATATTAAAAATGCCTCATAAGTTCCAGTATCCCTCCATTCAATCGCAAACAACCTATATCATGAGTTTAAATCCAAGGAAATAATTTTTGAAACCACTAAAAAAATTTCTCTACGAAATTCTTGAAATAGACTTGGCACTTATAGAATGCAAATCTTGTTCACCAAGAGACCCACTGCCAGATTTCTGACGCTAATTGAATCCCTCAACACTCCAGGAAACTATTGGCTTTGAAAGCTTAATACACAAAGACCTAGCCTGTGAAAACATACCTCAATCTTGTTAAGATAGATAGACAATGGGGGTTTCATAGACAAAAGAGAAAGAGACTGAACTATCTTTGCATTGCATGTAGTACAAGTGCAACAACCATGTTATATAGGTGTCAGTGATTTGGACCAGGTGTCAAAGACCGTGCAATCCAGAGCATGTGTTAGAGAACATAGATTGCAGTGTGGCACCATTGATCATATCTATGTCAATGTCACCATGCTCCATTTGCATCCAGGGAAGGTTTGTCAGGATTCTAGATACAGTTTTCCAAGGTGTCGATGCATGTTTGTCAGGGTGTTAAAACCCAGGTTAAACGAAAAGGAAATCCCACAATAAGAGGGAGGATATCAAAAAGTTAGGGAAATATGTTGATCATGGTGTAAAGAAGTATCTTAAAAAAATGTAATTGATATAACACAAATACCAAAACCTGGGTGATTACATGATTCCCTGCAGGTGTCACGTCCCCTCCCCTCATCTCGACGATGGAGAGGACATGACCTAAACAATGTTGCTTCTATCAAACGGGCAATCTAGCCCCATAACATATAAATTGCATTGAAATGAAATACATATGAACATGTATAATTCATTAAACAACAGAAGAAAATACATTTCATTCACATTCAAGGATTCAACATGTTCATAATAATTTATCAAGCAAATACAGTTATAGAGATTAAACACAAGAAAATACTTATATTGAGAAAGAGTTGTCCCACAACCAGCTATGTCGCTGCAACGTTCCACCCAACCATAGGCCAGTGTGCTCATCAGTCTCTCAGCATCACTGCCACCCCCGAGCTGGGCATGATTCCCACAAGGAATGAGGGAACAACGACAGGCTCACACACAGCCAAAGACATATCAAAAATTCAGCCAAGCCAAAACTACATTTGGGTTTATCAGGCTGCCAAGGAGGTGGAGAGTTTGAATTGCTAATCTAGTGAGCTCAACCACAGAGCTATGGACACCTACACAAGATCTGGATTGGCCTTATCAATACCTACACACCCAACACAAGGAATCATCCCCTTCTCTGCTACATAATCCCTCGGGCTATGCCTTCCCTTCCAATGCTCTTCAGGGTGTGCCAAGAAGAATAACCAGCCCTCCTTGATCTCTCTATGAGGTTCCTTCCTCCACTAGTTTTATCAAGTCAATTCTGCCCTCTTCCACTCCTAACTGTTCAGACCCAAGTAAGGATTTACAGAACAACAAAACAAAAATGTGCACACAACAACAACATACGCACGCTAGCCTTGTAGAAAAATGGTTTTGGCAACAAAAACGATTCAATGAAAGGGAAAATAACCCTGGGTGAGTAGATACGATTTCACAAAACGTCCATGGGTATTGCAAGAGCAAAAACAACTGCCATAAACCCCAAAATTGTGGATCTACCTTCCCAGCCACTGAGCATAACCAAAAATGAGTTTTTGGGCATGGAGAAAATGAGGAAACTACATAAAAACGTGATGGAAATGCACAACAAGCTCCAGCTATGTGAGGGAGACAAAATGGCCTCTACAAACCCTCAGATTGTGAATCTCTGCTGCACATTCACTCAACAAAACAAAAACGGGTTTTCCTAGCCATGGAAATGAAGGTAATTGCAAAAAACGTGAAGGAGAGAGCTCAACAAGCTTCAACTGCGTGAGGCAATGAAGGACGTAAATGCATAATGGGATGGGAAGCGTTTTTTGGCATTCACTTTTCCAACAAGCCTGAAAACACAATTTTCAAAAATGGTTGGCTTCCCAAATTCGAATTTGACTGCCATGCTCTTCCCATCCCCATGCATTAAATAACTCAACCACTTTTGGAAGAAATAAATGATCGACACAAAAGACAAAATGGTTAGTTGAGAGTTTGATGGGTTCTCCCTTTGACATTTGGCTCAACATCATTGGCTCAAGGGTTTGAATTATTTCCCTCCATATTCCTTGTGAAATCATGCCCCCATCTCTTTAATGTTGCATTGACATAACTAGTTGTGGGTATTTTTATTAATTGCATATTTACATGATGCCCAAAATTATAATGTGCTTGGCTAGCACGAAATACCATTGGCATCGATTTTAATTGCCGAAACATAAAACGCTAAATCGATAGTGAGGCTTTTTCCTTGAGCTCCACACCATGATCAAATAACGCTTTACATCATACATTTTAATGCAAACCAGTTCAAAACCAAGATGTTATAGCAGGATAAGAAATAATAAAGAGAAACCATGATTTTCTTTAAAAAAAACAAGAAAATGGTTCTTTTAATACAAGCTTTCTTAATTCTCATCAAAATTATCTTGAGAAGAATTCCATAACATTAACGAAATATTCTATTAGCGTCGTGTTAGGTTGTCTAGTAAATAGTGAATTAATCATACATTGGCTCCTTTGTGTGCCATATCACATATTTGTTTACATATATGAGCCATGCTTCTTATGGATACATTATCACACTCATATCATATGTTTATAAAATAAATCAAAGTATATCACCAACATCATGATGAAAGTATATCATCATCTAACATAAGCAATAATATCTTAATAAGCAATACGATACAATGTTCATATGCTAGGATGTACAAAGTCACAATGATGTATGGAAATCAAATATCAATTTCCAAGTCTACTAAATTGGTTTCTTTATCTAGCCATGAGCCCTAACTTCTTGTCAATGCATAATACATTTTACATCTTTAATAAACTCAATAAACTCTCATGAGTTGCTATGAAAACGCAAGTTTAGTGTCTTAAAATACATGAAATCAATATCAATCACAAACAAAATTTAAACTTTTTATTTACATATAAATATAAGGTTATTGCAACAAGAAGAGTTATAGGAGTTCAAGTGTTTTACTTTAGTAGCACTATATTATCAAAAATAAAAAGTAATTAAAAAAATCATGTTAATTTATAAAATTAAAAATTAAAACCAAATAAAAAGTAATTAAAAAATCAAATGTAATTTTTTCTAAATATATAAAAAAATAAAAATATATTTTACTTAAAAAACATAAAGCTTTCAACACTTCAAAAGGTCAAAAAATAATTTGATATGCAATATTTTATGCTATATATATGATTATATAACCAACAATTACTAACTACACTCGTATCATAATGAGAGGCTCAATCATTGTTGATGAACCTTAAAAGACTCATTTAGTTCTTAAAGCCTTTTATCTTTTACCAAGATCATGATGATGTGCTTAATTACTAACTACACTCGTATCATAATGAGAGGCTCATTCATTGTTGATGAACCTTAGAAGACTCATTTAGTTCTTAAAGCCTTTTATCTTTTACCAAGATCATGATGATGTGCTTGAGACCCTTATATTGTGAGTAACTTTATATTAGTGCTCATATCTTATTTAATTTTTTAGTAGTGCTTATATATTGTTTAAAGAAAAAATATTATAATCCCTAAAAGACTAATGTATCTTTATTTTTCCTTCGTTAACCACGGTGAAGGACTTAAGACCTATGACCCATGCTTAGTATAAAAAAAATCTTAATGATGCCAATGATCTAGGTTTGTATGGTGTTTTGAAGCCTAGTTCAAGGACTAGAGCTATTCATTGTGTGCAAAAACTCATGATAGTACCCATATCCCACTTAAAGATAATGATACTTTCTATAGGGTATAATGATGGTTTGAGGAATCTTCCATGCCCCATAAGACCTATATGATTCATTTAGGGATCAAGTACCTTGCTTTCCTCATTTAATGATAGTCAAATTTGTGACACCCATCCCTACTACAAAAATATTCCTAATGTAACACAAAAAAAACTCCTAATATAACACTTATCCCACTTGTATGCAAAATACCCCTTTTAAAAAGCCCATGTTGTTGATTAAGACCTTTGTCATGTCATGTTAGCTCAATTATGGTCTAATTCCTTGAAAATTTTCCCTCAAACATGGTTAAGTCCTCAAGATCCATTTCTTATTCACAAAAATGTAATGGTACCCATATCTTAGTCGAAGGGTAATGATACCCTATAAAGGACATGTTATGTGGCTTATGGAATTATTTATGGACCTTGATTCCTAAAGGTTTACTTCCATGAGTAATGGAACTTTTTTCCATCCCTTGACCATGGGAAATACCTTAAGGCACCCATCCCTATTGTACAAGACATCATAACGGTACCCATATTCCACTTGGAGTTGAAAGATCACCTCTAAAGGGCATATATTTTGGTTTGAGGTCATTTTCATGGTTAATGAGCCTATTCAAAATATCCATTTATGGTGTGAGGCCCTTGATTACAATTAAGACTTGACAGCCATCCTAACTATGGAAAAACTCATAATCATGTCCATATCTATTAGGATATCTAGACACTCGAGAGATAGTTAAGATCAACTTGCTCTGAATTTGTGTTTTTAGGTAATGCGTTTCTTTAGTATGCATTAGTATGCACTTTTACTTATGTAATTTGATGGCCATGATATGTTCTAGACATAAAGTGATCTAATAGTTCATCTTTTCTTCAATCTTAATGACTATTAATATGTGTCTTAACACCTGGTTGGTCCTTGATATGTATTTAACACAACTACATTTGGGTGCAAATTATGATGTTATTTTTTATGTTGTTGGAAAAAATCCATTGTAACATCAGAAATTATTTAAATGTACATATTTTTTTCTCTTTTTGTCTGGCAATGATCATTGCAATTGCGACAATAACTTCACTAAGTTAGAATTACGATGATGCTTTGTCAGGTACATAATAATATCAAGGAAAAATTACCACCACACAAAGTTGAATGATCATAAAATATTTCAAGGAGAACTGTCAAAACCCCAAAATTTCACAAAAATTAAATTTTTTTGATGTAACATAAACTGTCTATAGTCGCAGTTTGATAACTGCTAGCGGCTAATGGAAAACTCAAATAGTTAACAAAAGTAACCATTAACTTAAACACGAAGAAATTAATACTATTTAAATTTCGATATGTGATGTAAATAATCTGCATTCAGTTGTTTCTAGCTGTATTGATGGTTTGATTTTGTCAAGTAGGTGAGAAGTTACTTTCTAACTGGGGCTTACTTAGCGATTGCTAACTTACTTGGAATTCTGGATCTTAGAGGCTTGACAGGTAAATTTTGAACCAGTAAGAGTTTATTAAGGCGTTAATCCAAATATACTTCTTTTAGCATAATATATTGCTAGAGTAAAAGTTAGCTTAATAGAATTCAAGGATACTACAAGGTAAAGTAATTTTTCTTTACTTGTATTGCAACTATTTCAGTATTTTAAAAGCATGTTGTTATGATCAGTATCTTTACCCTACTGATTGTCTATTATCAGAATGTCTGCTACGTTAGATAAATCTTCTTTCCCTCTTTACACTAAGTTATTTCCAGTTCCTCATAGAGCTCAAGATTTAGTATATCAACACTCTTACTGAAATCCGGAGTTTATTGTTGTTGCTATTTATAAAATTTACAACACTGCTTGTAAGTATGGAAACATACCTAAGGCCTTTCAAGAAACAAGCTTACCCAGAACTCTTGGCTTTACCTTTTATTAAGCTTTAGTAGAGGAAGTTTATCATCTTATTATCACATTGTATTTTTAATTGATCATTGCCTAAAAGTCGTCAAGTTGCGATTCTAACTTCCAAATTTCTTCATGACATAAGTAATGTGACGAAATTACATTATCATATTATTTATTTATAAATAATAGTGATGCTATCATTGTATTCTTAGATAATTATACTGTCCTTTATTACCAAGACTAATCTAACCTTGATTGAATTTATTTGGAGCTTTGTTTACTTATGGATACCAAACGATTACAACTTCCATGAAGTTTATCTTACTCTTAGTACTATAGACTTCATACAAAAGTAAGAATTTATTCTAGAGTATAAATACTTTTTATATACACAATGTTGATTTATAGATTAAATTCTCTCCATTAGTGTTTACATAAAGACTAGTTCTAATAACATAGTCCTTCAATGTAATATTTGAATCAATGATTATTATTAGAATTATTAACTTGTAATCAAGGGCTTATACCCTAATATGGATTTTTCATAAATGTTGTCTTCAGGGATGATTTTAAGGAACCATACTTATTTAAAAGTGTATAAATGTTGGCGAATATTACCAATTCTTAAAACGTCAACTATAAAATGATTGGCAATATTTTTCAAAAAATATTTTAATTTCCAAGGATTTTATATTGTTTATATAATAATTTGGCAATTTTTAGGGCGAAAAAATTTTACCCCATAAAAATTGGGTGAAATAGGGATTCAAAAAATGCAAAATGGCGAATCTTTTTTGGGAGAAAAACATGGAAAAATAGCCCACTGGGCTAAAATTCACCCTAAAATTATCCCGGGAACTTGTCTTACCAACGAGAGATTTCAATGTTTACATAAAACAAGGGTTAACGAATCATAAAAACCTCACTATTCAAAATAGTTTGCTTAATGTTTATCATTGATACGTTATGTTTTTGACTTTGTATATTGTATTATCATTGTGATCATTGTATAGATTATTAACAATAATTTGATCTCGACAGTGCAGTGGAGACTATACAACTCGACCCACTGTGGACTGGATAAATTTGTGGGCACGTGGAACATCCACTACCATGCAATGCATGATTTAAAAACCTCCAATGCAACCCTAACTCCTCATTCTTTGTCGAGGGTTTTGGTCATTGCTCTGTCTGGTTTACTATGGCCACGAGGGTTCGCTTGTGCTCGTCTCCAGCTCCATTGTCTGTGTGCAAAGAAGTGTTGCCACTCTAGTGTATGGGTTGTGAAGTTCATAGCTCGCATTTGGTTTTTCTTCCTGCATACAATACTTTGCTGTGTGTGAGGGTAGTGTAGCTCTGTCAGTAGTTTTTTTTTGGTGTTGTTTTCCTTCGTGGCTATTGCCAAGGCTTACTCCTGTTCCTGTCATCAGTGTAGCATGCATTGCGAGCCCCGTCACCTCTGTCACTAGTGAACACGAGAGTTTGGGCTATTCGTTGTGTTGGTTCGTTCCTTCGTGGCTCCATATTTCATCACTTCCAGGTAACGAAATTATCTTACAATTGTTACAAATTCTTAGTTATAGTTTTAATAAAAGAATATACAGCTCTAACTTAAATCTTTTGGGTTTTGCTTGCAGTATTGCAGTTCGAAATAGGCTTGGAAAGAAACTACCCACGTTTGGATTGCCAACGAGACCTACGAGTAAGCCCTGGTTACAATGTGGCATCACCCTGCTTATACAAATTAGGGTAAAAGGGGTTTCAGTGGAGAAGAAATACGACTTCGGTTCCTTTAGTGTTTTAAATGCTTAGCTCAGTTATTGTTTTAGTTTTTTGTTATTAAGCCCTTGCTTGTAGCAGGGTTGCTCTGGCCTTGATGATGTGACTTGTATTCCACTGTTTTCGACTTATCGACAGGTTGACAGCCTTATGGCTAAGTAATGATATAATCTGTTCTTATTATGTGGAAGCTCTTCTGTCTTTATGGTTTTAATGGTTCTTTGTTTCGTTTATACTGATAAATATACATTGTTTTATAAAGATTAATACAGTGTTGAAGTTTTTATAAGTAGATTGTTAGTTTTGTCTTTTGAACCCTCGCCATGATGTTGGGTATAACCGGCCTTGAGTTGGGTGTAGTAAAATGGTTAAGTTTTCAGCCTTACGGCCTGTCAATGTAATACATTTGATTTAAAAAGGATTTTAAAAGTTCGAGCTCTGTCTCGTTTATGCATCAATTTTATAACCTAAAATTTTTTATGACTCTATGTAATTTGAGTCTTCCCTTCCTCAGCTATTAACAATGGTAATTATTGTTTTAAATTTTTTTCTTGTAAATAAAATAAGATCAAATAAAGACTATAAGTTCGGTCGAAAAGTAATTTTTACATGTTTACGCTTTTCAGTTAGGATTAAATCCTAGGGTTACTGTAAAAGAACCCTTAGTTAAATATATTCTTAAAATTTATCAATGTGTTGGTTTGTGTTTACCTATTTTACATTGTTATAATAGTATTGATATTATTTATCGTGTTTAAGTATTTTCTTTTCTTTTAAATAAAAGAGTTATACAAATACGGTAAGTTCTTAGCTTATTTCTATTTACTGTTTACTTTTAAGTTCTTATTTGTTTACTGCTCTGTTAATTAGTAAAGATTCAAAGTTATGTAATAAATAAAACAATAACTCTGTAACCTTGATTATCTCTTTATTTATAATAGTTAAATAAATTAGTTAGGGTTTCAACCCTGAAGTTTTACCTTTACAGGTATAAGCCTGTCTAATAATTATAAGATAGTTTATTCATAGTAATTATTTAGTTTTATACTAGTTATTAATTATATCTTCATTGCTTCTATTTACTAAACTGTCAAGTAGAATTTACTTAGGGTTCTTGAAAAGATAATGCATAGACTCTATAACTCAGTTTACTCTTTATAAATTAATTATTTTTTATATAAATATTAGTCTTAGATTTAGTTGATATTGTTAGAAAATAAACTATGTGATTAGTAGCTTGTTTATTTACTTAAATGTATCTAATTATTGTATCTCTAAGGTGATTTTTCTGCTGCATTTCATTCAATTACTAAATGAAAACAAAGAAATATAACATTTCATAACACTGTTTAACCTCCCTGATATTTTAACATGAATAAAATTATTCTACTGTCTGTAAATACACAATCTCATCTGCTAACACATTATTTTATCTACTTAAACATTCTACCTATGCTAGAGTACTACCTGGTTTTCCAGGTGTGGAAAAACACAGACTAGAAATTATTTTCCATTCTAACACATTACTTTTCAATTTCATTCCTTCAATCAACTAAAAAGACTACTAAATTCTAATATTTACAAACTGGATATTTATCATTCATATAATAGTCAGACTCAGATTTGTCTATCTAACACAGTAAAACAAAATAATGTAGAACCTGATTAGGACAGATGACAACAGCGTTAGGAGGTCGTTCCTCCCTACCAATCTCCTGGAGAGCGCTCAAACAACACTTCCTCAGGAACCCCGAGCCTGTTCCTAGTCTTCTTGGCTGAGAACAAGTGGAGAATGCAAATAGTAGACTTAGTCCCAATATCTTAGTAACAATCTTCTCTCAGCAGTAAGATCTTTCAGCTAAAAAGATGCACTAGATCAATCAGCAGTTAACCCCTCAAACAGTTTCCAGACTCCCTTCCATTGAATTTCTCTAAAGTACATTCATTCCACCTAAATGATCACTTCTCTAGAATGAGCAGCCTCAACTCTCTTCAATGGGAATTTTTATAAAGATTGCCTAGGTCTTTTGGGTCAATTTTCATTAATTGAGCCACCTGCTCTGATTCCACTTTCTGGGTGAATCATGACCCCAAATGTAGGGAGGTTGCCACCTGCAACAGTTACCATATGTCAGTTTGCTCTCCACCCAGTCTCCTCCACCAATTTGACCAGTAAAAACTCTTTTAACAGCTCTCCTAAGCTATTGTCTCCCCCTTTATTTATTTATAAATAAAATATTCAAAATTACATTAAATATCCTTGACTCTACTGAGTCATCAATTACAACTTAGCATAAAATTACATATTATCCTCAAATAATATCAAATTGTTTTTGCAAAATTGGGGCATGTGACAAGGACCCATATGATTTAAAGTTTCAAATTGTTAGATTCATAAATATGCATTAACATATAACTACATATTACTAACATGTAAATTAATAGTTAAAATCTTACTAGACTAATCTCCTATCAACACAAGCATCAAATAATCAATAGAATACACAATAAAGGAAAGAGAGAAGAGAGGACATGTTTTACATGGTAAAACCCCAAATGGGGAAACATCCATGGAAGGAGGGTCTCCTTATTCTCCAGGAAAATTTCACTTCTACAATGCTTGGCACACCCACATATACTTTACATCAAAGCTTTACAATATTTCAGAATATATTTTTCATGTGTTAAATGGGTTTCCTTCATCTCTATCAAATCTGTTAGAGGTATGGAATATTGTATCCCATAATACATGTGGGGGTGAGTGCAAGCTAATGAGGGTCTCTTTTGGCACCTTAGATGCAATAGAAAACTGAAAAAATCAGGCATCTCTCAACTTAATTGGAATTTTTGAGATACTTACACAAAATATCTTGCTTTGAGTAAAAAAGATGAAATGTATAAAATTGAAACAAATTTATGTATATATAAGTTTTATGTATTGAAAATTTTCGTAACTATGTCAAGTTTCATTTTTTCTAACAGTCACTTTTTTAGTTTTTAGGCAAATGATAGTATCTATGTTTTTGTGGGTGTAGTCTTTGAGGGCCTAAATGATGGTTTTATGCTACAAAAAATTGCAGGCAAGTAGAAAACATATAACACTAGAGTAGCACTATATTTTGAAGATAAAATTAGTAATTTTTAACTTTTTTATAATGATCTAAGTGATCATTCCTTGAAAATGGTATGTCTTTTGTGGGTGCAACCTTTAAAGGTCTTAATGAAATAATCATGAAATGGTATTTTTATAAAATGTAGAGGTCAATGTCTTCTAGTGCACAATAGATTTTTTTTTTAAATGATCAAGAATTGAAAAAGATATGGAAAAAACACTAATAGTGTGTTTTTTGAGTTAAGGAGTTAGGAGACAATAGAAATTGAAAAAAAGAAGGAAAATAAAATATTTTTAAGTAAAAATTACATCTTTAGAATATGCAGAAAAAATGTTGTTTATGCTTAATATTTCGTCAAAAATTATTGTGTGTAGCATATTGTAATGAATGCATAAACACTATCTTCTTCAAAACTTGAAAGAAATGCCCAATTAGTTATGGTTTATTATATACCATAGCCATTAGAGGAAATTTCAACTCAAAATGGGCCTTTTAACTTTTATTCAAATTCCATGTCATCATGTGTTATCCAATGAAT
>LPNX010758374.1:229459-250304 GCA_001517045.1 Pseudotsuga menziesii | reverse complement strand
ATATAAATTTGGGGATAGGTATCATAAAAAAACTACTTTTTTTGTTTGTATTTTTGACATATCTCCCTCTATTTTTACTCAAACTTCGATTGGGAGATCTTGCTGGATNATATAAATTTGGGGATAGGTATCATAAAAAAACTACTTTTTTTGTTTGTATTTTTGACATATCTCCCTCTATTTTTACTCAAACTTCGATTGGGAGATCTTGCTGGATGCGGAATTAAATTCTGCATCCAACGAGTACCCACTCGGCATACTTTTGACGGACCCCGCTACCCCAAAAATAAGAAAAACTTGAAAAAAACGAAATGATGACATCATCATTCCATTTTTTCAGGTATTTCTTGTTTTTGGGGTAGCGGGGTCCATCAAAAGTATGCCGAGTGGGTACTCGTTGGATGCAGAATTTAATTCCACATCCAACGAGCTCTCCCGATCGAAGTTTGAGTAAAAACACAGGGAGATATGTCAAAAATACAAACAAAAAAGTAGTTTTTTTCTTTTCTTCCTCCAAAATTAATAAATATTATTTTATTATTTTAACTATTATTTTATTAGTTCATTTTAGGAGGCCCATTTTGGGTTGAAATTTCCTCTAATGACATGTTTGGTATTACCGAAGAAAAATCCAAACCATACACATGGGACTATTGGTGACATGTGAGCATGTGAATTGGCATGGTTTAGGTTCTATAAAATGAGTGTGTTATGTTTAAATTCAAATTACATTTCCCTCCCTTATAGAAGTGGAAAAAACACATGTTTTATAAAACTACAAAACATGCACGTGTTATGTAGTTTTATAACGTGTGTGCGTTATGTAGAGAAAAAATTCTAGCATGTTATGCAATACATCAAATGTATGGTTTATAGTTGGGAGGGGGTGTGGAAGGGTCAATGGCATAGGAGAATATTGGAAGTTCAAGTGGGGATGGTTAATATTTGAGAGGGGGTGGGGAAGGGTCAAGGGCTTAGGAGGATGTTGGAAGTTCAAGTGGGGATGGTTAAAAGCTGAGAGGGGGTGTTAAATAAATGTAACTATAGAAGATATTATATTTTGTATTATTATTGTCATTACCCATTCCAGAGATGTTGTTCTTCCGATTAGGGATGTCATTGATGTATTTGGCCATGTAAAGTATTGAGGTAAAACCTTTGTTGTAAGTTGTGTCGGTAGTTCCCACTAAAGTATTATTAAAATATATTTTTGAGTCTTCCAAGGAAATTCATCCCTGGAAGCAAGGAGAAGAAAGGTGCCTCCCTCATTTTGACAAGCATTAAAACTCAACAATTGTGCTAGAGAGAGAAAGGGTAGTCCATCTAGGAGAGAGGAGGAAATATGGTATTATTATCGAGGTCTTATATGTGTTATTCTTTGGGTATTACACTATACTTGGTTGAAGTCAATATTGAGGAAGTTTTGTTGGATTTTCTCCCCCATGAGGGTTTCCGAGGATAAATCTATGTGTTCTTTTGTGTGGTTGTGCTTGTCTTTCTTTCAATGATCCTTTTGTATATGGTTATCATGTTATGATGTTGAAAGTTATTAGATATTGTATAACCATTGAAAACTAAACATGGTATCATAGCTACCCTGAAATAAGTATTTGTACAATTGAGACACTACTACAACTGCAGTTACTGGAGATTAGGGTTTCATGCTTGAAAACCCTAGAAGAAAAAAACTAGTGATCTTGGGGATTTCGCTATAACGCGATATTGGAGAAGGATCAGGATCTAAAACTTTTGACATGCCAAATGTGAAATAATTATGTACCTTGTGTGAAAGTTTCATCCTCATATTTTCTATACTTCAGGAGATATGATTCCTCCAAATCATAGTTCCAACCTCCTCCAGAATACAAACACAAACATGTGACCTAGGGAGAATTTCTATATCTCGGGATAGGAAGGTACAAATGAAATTTCACAAAATGGTGCGGATAGGGAACAAACAGTAGTTTCTGTGGTCATAGTTTTAGACGTAAAAACTGAAACAATGACATGTGGCAATTCGTACAAGTTCGCTATGTTGAACAGTCCTAAAACAAGTCACCTTGGGAAAATTTGCATAAGTCCCACTTGGTGAATCCAATTCTGCTTGAATATATGGGGTTGGAAAGAAGACAAATCGTGATATCTCAAGATGAAGTTTCATACCCAGAGGAGCTATAATTGCAGAGATACAACAAAATCAAGATCATGAAATTATGCAAAAGAAATTGAAGAAAACTAGGGCTTCCTATTATGGGCACTTCCCTCCACCAATCAGTTGAAAAAGGAGGACTATCAAAGTCTCCTTAGAAGGGCACATATGTCTATGGAATAAGTTTCTCATTCTGTGGATCTTCATTTTTTTGACCTAACACTACTGTCGGGTAAAATTAGGGCATCATATATTTTGTAGCTTTGTCCACAGTTTCGGGAAATTGTGCATGTTGCCCAACTCGCCTTGAGAAGGTGCATCTTTCTGTTTAATCGGATTTGAAAGATACCTAAGTTTAAAAATCAGGGTTTCTCTATCAAACCCTAGGTCCACCACAAGCAATCTTTCAAAAAAGCTTTCAAGCAAGCATCAAGTTGAAGCAATATCATTGGTAAATTCTATCCTCTCTATTTCCATTTGATGTTATCAATTTTATCATGATGACAAACAATACCAATATTGGGGACAAGCTTAAAGGAATCAAGAACTCTTGACCATGGAAATATAGAGAGATTCTCATACCTGAAGAAGCATGACCTAGAGAACTATATCAAAGAAGAAGTTGTAGATCTAGAGGGAGATGAAGACAGAGTACAAGAAGGACTTAGTCAAAACCAAGAGGATTATTTCTATCTCCAATGGATCTCACATATATCATCCTTGTAGACTCCCAAGGATATGTTCGATACGATGAACAACTTGTACGAAGGAAAGAATATCAACAGGAAGATGACATTGAGGAACCAACTGAAGAATGTGAAGATACAGATCTAAGAGACCATGCAATCTCACTTCACAAGGGTTGCTCAAATCGAGGAACAACTTGAAGCAATCGAAGTAAATGCAGAAGAAGGAGAGAGTGTCATGAACACCTTGAATGTCCTCCCAATATCATGGAATTCATTCATTCAAGGAATATGTGCAAAAAGGAATTTGATCTCTTTCAACAGACTATGGGAAGAATGCACACAAGAAGAAGCTTAGCTCATAACAAGAGAATATGGGAGCAATTGAAGTTCAAGCTCTCACAGTAAATCAAAGAAAGAAGGAGTACCATCATCACAATAGAAGACAAAAGAAATTTAGAAGATATCCTTCCAAACATTCTATGATACACTTGTGATGAGCAGGGGCACTACTCGAGAGATTGTCCCAAAAATAGAGGATCCTTCAACAAGAAATCAAACAAGAAAAGACATCATGCTCACACCGCTGAAGATTATGACCCATATAATCCAGAGAAGAAAACGAAGATTGCTCAAGTGATGAGGAACATGAATTCTACTAGTGAAGACAAAGACCATGAGACTCCATCATTTAAGCACTCAAATGCTACACTTGCAAATACATATTAATTATAAATATTTTCAATAGATAAATTTATATATTTGAAAATATGATTCAATTTCCTATATTTTATCTTTTGTTTATCTATTACATCTAATACTTTAAAAAAGATTTTCATTACCTTGCACCAACAAATAACTAAATCATAAAAGCCTAATACTTAAAAAAAAACTTTCAATAACTTGCACCAATAAATAACTAAATCATAAAAGTAGTTTTTATTACATAAAAGCCTTATATTCTAACAATAAAGAGATACATGGAAACCTTTAAAATAATAAAGAAAAGTATTTTTTTAATGAAATGAAAAAGTCAATAGTTGACCTTAGATATTAAAATTAAAAAAAAAAACTTTCATTAACTTGCACCAATAAATAACTAAATCATAAAAACTAAATCATAAAAGTAGTTAATATTACATAAAAGCCTTATATTCTAACAATAAAGAGATACATGGAAACCTTTAAAACAATAAAGAAAAGTACATTTTTTAATGAAATGAAAAAGTCAATAGTTTACCTTAGATATTAAAATTTTTAAGCAAAATATTAATAAATAAAAATGGTTTACTGAAATAAAAAGATTGTGGACCAAATACTACTATTATAATAATAATTATATTTATAAAACCTTAAAAAAAAGCATCAACCAAAAGAAATGGAGTTAATTTTAGAATTCAAAATATGTATTGCAACAAAATAAAATTTTATTAAATAAATATTAAATTTTTATATTAAATCTTCATAAATCATGGATAAAAGGAAAGGAGAAGGGGTTAGTTTAGAATTAGAGAATTTGCAAGAAGGTTGGAAAAAACCTATCTTTATTTTTAATAATGTATATAAAATTTTAATTTTTAATAAGGTGGTTAAATAGAGGATATTAAGATAAGGCAAAAATTAATCAATTTATGGCAAAGCAATGATGATTCAACCGCTAGCAATGAGCTTGTGGCAGCAATTATTGTTGTGGGGCATAATGAATATTAATTTTTTTATATTAAATGTTTATAAATCATTGATATAATAAAAAGGAAAGAAGTTACTTTAGAATTAGAGAATTTGGAAAAAATCTATCTTTATTATTAATAATTTACTTAAAAATTTAAATTAATCATCCTGCGGCAGAGCAATGTTCGCTATACAATTTAGAATTGAAAAGATACAAATAAGTGAACCTTGCAATTGGAATGTGAAATGATTTCACTGTCTTTGCTGTCGACCCGTCCCGGAATACTCGGAACACTTAACTGGTTTGCTGCCTACCCGGTGTGCTGGCCCGGAATACTTGACTCTATTTCTCTCTCATGCATTTACCATCTCTACAATTTGGGAGACTCAACCCCGTGGTCGCGCAGTACACATACATCGTACTACCGTAACACCAAGACAAAACGGACGTCGTTGTTCAGGCTACTGGTGGTGTTCACTGGTATTGCTGCCAACATTGTGTGCTGAGCAGAATAATTGACTATTTTTTCTATGAGTGGGAGCAGTTCATGCACTGCATTTACCAGCTGTGCAATTTGGAAGTCGTTGCAATCTCATCCGCTCTGTTGCGCACTATCTCATTCTTTCACTTTTTTTCATTGTTTCTTGAAATTCTTGAAAATTATAGTAAAAGGGTAAGTAGAATATGAATCCGATATAGGGTTGGGTTGTTGTTGACTGCTTTTGCTGCACGCCTGGTGTGCGGTGCCGAAATACTTGACTTAGAGTCCTTCACTTATTTTCACTGGTCTTGCAGGTATCAGCTGTACAATTTGAAAAATAACTTCGCGGTCGCACACTACATATATATATACGCTCCCACTCCTGTAATACCAAGTAAGCCAAATTTGTTTGCCATTCCCTTCCAAATTATAGCTCATATTTTATGAGCTTGGAAGAATTTTATCCAATGGCTACCGTTTATGTACCTTCTTCTACTCTGCCTTGTGCTTTGTCGACGAGTAGCAGTAGCAGCAGCTTGGTCAGAAGGACGGCCAATCCTCATCCTAATGTCTGGGATTATCATTTTGTACAATCTCTTCAATCGCCTTACACTGTGAGTAATTTCTTCATTTCATTACATATAGCCTATAGGTACCCTATTTCTTCTCATCAAACCAAACCAAATCATATATTAGTGCTGATCACGATCTAATTTACTATTTGTGTTAATTGAACAGGATCCTTGCTATGGAGAACGTGTGGAGACACTTGTTGCTGAGATTAAGGCGATGCTTCATGGTGAAGGAGGCTTAATGATCACCCCATCTGCTTATGACACAGCTTGGGTAGCCAGGGTGCCCTCCATTGATGGCTCTGCTCGCCCGCAATTTCCTCAAACAGTTCAATGGATTTTGAAAAACCAGTTAAAAGATGGTTCTTGGGGTACTGAATCGCACTTTCTACTGTCCGACCGACTGCTTGCCACTCTTTCTTGTGTTCTTGCGCTCCTTAAATGGAAAGTTGGGGATCTGCAAGTACAGCAGGGTAAGAAATACATATAATTAATCAATAATTCATGCGTAGGATTTCACAGTAGTCCTTTTCAGTTTATTTTGCTACGTAATAATGTGGCGCGATCAGATCGGATCGGGAGTATTTTTGTGTGTATAGAAACCGGCTCATGTAATAGTAATTGCTAGTGCCAATGATCTTGATCTGCTGGCATCTTTGTAGGCATTGAATTCATAAAGAGCAATCTAGAAGCAATAAAGGATGAAAACGATGAAGACAGCTTGGTGACAGACTTTGACATCATCTTCCCTTCCTTGTTAAGAGAAGCTCAATATCTAGACATTGAACTTCCCTACAACCTGCCTTATGTAAGTCTACTCCACACCAAGCGGCAGGAGAGATTAGCAAAGTAAGAGTTCCTCCTCTCCATTCATATTCAAATTCAAATTCAAAATCATGTTTTGTTAATTTAACAACCGAATTACGCCACATTACTTCTTGTCGGAAATTCTAATAAATGTTAAATATGATTTGCAGTATGTCAAGGGAGGAAATTCATGGCGTTCCGTCCCCATTGTTGTATTCTTTGGAGGGCATAGAAGACATGGTCGACTGGGAAAGAATAATGGATGTTCGAAGCCAGGATGGCTCTTTCCTAAGCTCACCTGCTTCTACTGCGTGCGTCTTCATGCACACTGGAGACATCAAATGCCTTGAGTTCTTGAACAACGTGCTCACTAACTTTGGTACTTTTGGTATGTATATATGGTAATGGATTGCCTTTACAATCCCTCCTTTTTTCTGTTTAGCTTCAATATATGTTTAATAAATTACCTTCACCCTGCAGTTCCCTGCCTGTATCCTGTGGATCTGCTGGAACGCCTCTTGATAGTGGATAATCTTGTACAACTTGGAATCGATAGACACTTTGAAAAGGAAATCAAGGAAGCTCTCGATTATGTTCACAGGTATAAATAGAAAATTTAATTTTTACTAGATCTTTCCGTTCCAGATTAATTCATCTGTAAAATCCATTGATGAAATCCGTTGCATACAGGCATTGGAACGAAAGAGGAATTGGGTGGGGCAGACTGAATCCTATAGCAGATCTTGAGATCACTGCTTTGGGATTTCGACTCCTTCGGCTCCATCGGTACAATGTATCTCCAGGTGTGTTTTATATCTTAAGCAATTTCGCTATCAGGATCATAACATATACCTGAAAGCATGCCATCCACTTGTCTTCTGACAATATATCATGAACTGTTCTCTCTCCTCTTCTGACCTTTGGACATTGTATTACCAGCGGTTTTCGAGAACTTCAAAGACTCAAATGGGCACTTTGTTTGCTCGGCTGCTCAATTCAACAAAGATGTAGCAAGCATGCTAAGCCTTTATAGAGCTTCCCAGTTGGCATTTCCGGGAGAAAACATTTTGGATGAAGCTGCAAGCTTCACTAGTAAATATTTAAAAGAAGCTCTTGAGAAAAGAGAGACTTACAGCGCGTGGAACAACAAACAAAGCCTAAGCGAAGAGGTGACATTACATACTTCCTAGTATACACACGTATTTTGCTTGTTTTCTCCATACAACGAGTTAGATTGGATGAGTTTCTAATTTTGTTTGCCATTGCCAGATTAAATATGCTCTGGAGAATTCTTGGCATGCCAGCGTCCCGAGAGTGGAAGCAAAGAGATATTGTCAAGTGTATCGCTCAGACTATACATATCTAGCAAAAAGCGTTTACAAGTGAGACCCCAAACGTTGCTTTTATTCATAATTTAGCATAATTTGCACGTTCTTTCCTTCCTTGCTGATAACAGTAATGGAGCTGACTGGGTGCTACATTTTGTTTGATTTAAGGCTGCCAAAGGTGAACAACGAAAAGATTTTAGAGTTGGCAAAATTGGACTTCAACATTATCCAGGCCATCCACCAAAAAGAGATGAAGAATGTCACCACGTAATTAACCAACCGTTCATGATCTTGGCTATTATTCTAGAATCTAGTATGCATCCACTGAATGAATGAAGAAAAAACTAATGTCCTGGTTTCAATGCTGTTCTAATTCCGCATTGATTGATTCTGCATCACAGCTGGTTTAAAAATTCGGAGTTCCCTCTATTACCGTTCGGTCGGGAGAGGCCGGTGGAGTGTTTCTTCATAGTAGCGGCAGGCACGTATGAGCCCCAGTATGCGAAATGCAGATTCCTGTTTTCAAAAGTGGCGTGCTTGAATACTGTTCTGGACGATATGTATGACACATATGGAACCCTTGATGAATTGAAGCTATTCACCGAGGCTGTGAGAAGGTAGGCCATTGCTGCAATCATCATCATCAGATCTTGCACATCATCCATATATGTTATGTTGTGCCTAATTATATTATATTATGAATTGGGTCTTCAGATGGGACCTCTCCTTGACAGAAAACCTTCCAGACTATATGAAGCTCTGCTACAAAATCTTCTACGACATAGTTCACGAAGTGGTTTTGGAGGCAGAGAAGGAACAGGGACGCGAACTGCTTACTTTTTTTAGAAAGGGGGTAAGTAATTTCATGAATTACCTGTAGATTGTCATTCGCACACACAAGGCTTCTAAGAGGTTACAATCTGACTATACACACTAGTTACTGCTTGAACGCCTGTGCATGAAAATGAATTAATGATTTGGTGATCTGAATGTTGAATATCCATTGAAATGATCAGTGGGAGGAGTATCTGATGGGGTATTACGAAGAAGCAGAATGGTTGGCCTGTGAGTACATGCCAAGCTTGGAGGAGTACATAAGGAACGGGATCATTTCCATCGGACAACGCATACTTGTGGTAAGCGGAGTGTTATTGATGGAGGGGCAAATCCTTTCGCAAGAGGCGCTGGAACAGTTGGATTATCCAGGAAGACGAGTCCTGACGGAGCTGAATTCCATCATTACCCGGCTAGCAGACGACATACATACATATAAGGCGGAGAAGGCTCGTGGAGAATTGGCGTCGAGCATTGAATGTTATATGAGAGAACATCCAGGAAGTACGGAGGAAGTGGCTGTGAATTACATGTACAGCCTTCTGGAGCCGGCAGTGAAGGAGCTGACCTGGGAGTTTCTGAAGCCCGAGGACAGTACAGTCCACATCCCATTCCAGTGCAAGAAGATGCTGATGGAAGAGACGAGAGTGACAATGGTGATATTCAAGGAAGGAGATGGGTTTGGGATCTCAAAAACAAAAATAAAGGATTACATCAAAGACTGTCTAATTGAACCACTGCCTCTGTAACTCATCTCATCCATGGTGTTCCACTGATTTAGGTGCACTCATCTGTGAACAGCTTCCCATGAAGGTAGTCCACACATTGACTCAAAATTTAGGTCAATAATGGAGTCATTCAAAGTACAGGAGAGCTTAATTGAATTAATTGCTCTTCACTTGACTTGAATTAATTACTATAAAGTACATAGAGTTGATTTGAATTAAGTACAATAGCCCACCTTAGTTGAATTTTTTTTCTTTCAATAGCCCACCTTAGTTGAATTTTTTTCTTTCAATAGCCCACCTTTGTGGAACTTTCTAAAGTCATCGATCATGTAGGTTTCATTGCTCATTATATAATTAAATGGAAATTTTCTTTCTATCATCAGTGCTAGGAAAATAAAAAGAATTGTTTGGACTAGGCTTATAAATGGAAATCATTGTACAATCGGGTTTTCAACTAACCAAGACTAATTAGTTATTGAGTGAAGCCCTCATGTCATATTAAAAGAAAAAGAATTGTTTGGAATCTAAGGCTATAAATGGAAATTATTAAAAGAAAAAGAATTGCTTGGAATCTAAGGCTATAAATGGAAATTATTGTACAATCTCGTTTTCAACGAACAAGTAAAATACTTATTAGTTATTGAGTTAAGTCTCTTACGAATAACTGAGGATTATAAATGGAAAGTAATGTACAATCCGGTTCCCAACCAACAACGAAAACACTCATTAGTTGTTGAGTTAAGTCTTTTACGAATAACTTAGACTTATAAATGGAAATTATTGTTCAATCCGGTTTTCAACCAAAAACTAAGTACTAAAATACTTATTAGTTATTAGGTCCTCTACGAATAAAGGTCATATTAAAAGATGAGAACCTTTCAATTAAGTTCCAAACTCATCATTTTCTTTCTCAGAAGAAGCACCGTGAAAGTACATATGCCACAGCTCATCATCAAGATCTTTAATTGAATCGCTAATTGTAATATCCTCAATTCAAAATTAGTGATACTAGCTCTAAATGTTAACATAAAGTATGCCTGTTTTTTAACTTGATCTCAACACCCATTTATGCTATAAATTGGATTTGAATTAACAAGTCCATCCCATAAAATATACTTTGAACCTGCTATAATGTGCCAAATTAGGTTTGATATAAAGTTGTGATGCCTGGTAATTAAATTTAGTTCATGAGTTTCTTCAAACACTTTGTATTAATATTATCACCAATTCAGAGGGAAAAAATTCTTGACTCAATGTAGAAGAAAGTTCTTGGCTCAATGTAGAAATTGACAATGATATGTATTTCAAATTTGGTCAAAGTATGAACAACGATATAAGCATAATTTCAAATCTAGAAAGACTAACTTAAATTTCATTGAAATGAGGCTCTTAATTTCCAACTTGTTCCAAACAGTTCTTAATCATCTCAATTCCTCAATTCCTTCCTAACTACTCCAAATCAACCTTAACACTACCGAGTCAAGCCCAATAACTTGCTAACAGACTTCGGGGTGCTGATATAAATGTTTTATACACATTACAAAAAAAATGCATAACCATATCAACAGATCTATGCATAGTTCAACCAGTGACACCAATATTGGAGCATAATATGATAAAATCACTATGAATCTTTACTGTAAATGGATGGAGGCCATAGTAATATTGATACGGACAACATTAAAATGCTTAATGTCTCTTATATCATATCAAAGATCAATAAATACATAGATGGAAATATAGACGTGTGCCCCTTCACCGGAATAAATGCTTAATATAGTAGATTGGGTAAAATGATAGTATCTTGGGCATAAATAAATCTTTTTCAATGAAACAAAAAGTATTCCTTACTAGAAAAAATCCTCTAGAAACAACGAAATAGGTATGATAACCTAGAAATGCATAGAACTAACAAAACCATAAATTCATTCATGGTCCGTCTACATCGGTCCAAGCTCTAATTCAAAAGAAGATGGATCCAAACGATACTCCCCCTCACAATTCATGCCCACATCATATACATGATATCCATCCCAATAGATATAATTTCTTTCAATAGAAATGAGATTCACTAGTGCACCCTCCTCAACTAGAAACCAACTCAACACCTGAAAACAATGAAAAACTAATGCAATAGAAATATTGGAATAATAATGAATTCTTCAGATATGCAACCAAATCACACATAAATATGATCAATGAATATCAATAGAGAAATATGAGTGATCCCTCTCAATGTCTACAATGAAGCCCAAATGAAGAGATCTGGATAATCTCCTCCTCTCTACTAGCTAGGGTGGAATCCTTCACCACCTAAACTAGTTCAAAAATATGTTCCCAAGATTGAAAGACACAAGAGCTTTACAATCAAAAATAAAATTGCCAAAATATCCCACACATGATTCCTCACCCTTCTTTTTTTAACTCTTCATTCATCTTTCCCCTCCTAGAGTTTTCTCTGTTAAAAAATATTAATAAATATAATTTTCATGAGAGAATGATTCTTGGAACACATGAACTTATTTTGTAATGTTAGTTTTGCTCAATTGGACCTTATTCTTTCTTAGAATTCAAATTAGGATATGCTTATCTTTATTTGGGGGAGTTACACTACTTTGTAGGCCCACTCTTCCCTCATGGACCCTCCTTGGCTAAATCTAGAAATATGCATGTCATGAATTAGCATAGATGTTGTAATAGGTGTCATAGCTTGTCATAAATGTCATATATTCTATCATAGATATCACATATTTGTTATTTTTATCCCAGGGAGTTACAACCCTTAAGATGGCTTCATGAGAGGATTCATTCTACCTTGGATGGGAGTTACACCACATACTTGGACTCATTCCTGCACGAATGCACCTTCATGTCCAATGTGTCCAATTCCACCTTATTTATGAATTTATGGTCATTATTATTACCAAAATTATGGCCAACATCACCCCTTCAATAATTTCTCATGAACTTTACAAATTGGCTTTAGACCATTAGTTCCCAACTCAATTATTTTTCCCTCGAACCTATAGGGATTAAAATGGGTACATTACAATCCTCCCCATCCAAAATTGCTTGTCCTCGAGCAATCGACAACCATCCATCAATTGACCCCTATCTATACAGTAGAGTAAAGATAAATACCAACTATGTATTCCTATCAACCACTTGGATCCCACATGAACCTGTGAAAGATGAAGTGCCATGTGATCAAGGCATTGTATTGAGAGGTGCTAACATGTGAAACCTTTTGAATGATTTCTATAAGTATAGAAATCTAAGTATGAAACGACTCATCTAACTCCTCCAAGAACTGCTCCACTAGGAAACCAGTCTCATGAGAGTAAAACTTGGCTCTCACCACCATGTACGCAACTGAGATGTCTAATACTGGGGTCCCAATTAATATCGAAAAAAAACCCACCTACCAACGTTGGGATACTCTGATAATAACCATCCAAATATCATGACATGTTTGTATCCCCCACTCCTGGAACTCCTCATGTACTACAATCCCACTTCCATACTCAATATCAAATGTTAAGCAAGTGAATATATCAAATCACTGTAAATGGATTCACGTTGTTTAAGGACTCTAAGCATCTACCCACTATCCTGCTCTATCACTCGTGTTTCTCTGTTCTTCAAAGAAATCAATGGGAGGTGCATGAATTGATCAATCAACGCATACACAACAACTATGTTCTGCATCCTAATAAAACTATTGATGCACTTCAATAACATGCTCTCCCTCCTTGTCCCTAAAATGGTCCGAGATTGCATCAACCCATCAGAGGACCACTTTATCATGAAACCAAATCTAAATTTCCCATGAAAAAACTATAGAAGATGGAGAATAGACATCTCCTCAATATATAGCTCCATCCCCGATACTAATCTATGATGAAATAAGATGAAACATCTAAGTCCAAGAATGATCCCAGGGTCACAAATGAACCTGTGAATCATAGAGTGTCTACCGCATCCCCTTCTGCACTAGATAATATCAAAACAAGGAGCCTCCTAAACCCTCCAAATCCCCCAAGTAGGAAGACACTGTATTCATCTCCCACAAATTCCACTACTCAGAAAAATTATCCACTGCTCCACTAGGAGATATTCCTGAAAGTGATGAATGACAGTCTCTCCTATGCCAATTGTTAAACTATTGAACCAATCTCCCCCCTAATCTCACTGTCAATGTTGTATCCCTCTAATCATCACTTTCATCTAGACAATATATCACTCTAAGGAATTCCAGGGGGGCACTATCAAATTAGGGCCTCTATGAATCTCTCCAATAGAATATGTACCTCCCCTTGTGAAAATTGCACACTAGTCCTATGGCTGACATCGTTATCACATGACCCATCCAGCTAAGTCAGGAGGAAATACCATGTCCTACTATGTATAATTAAGGCATCATATAACAACAATGCATGCCTATACTACTGCTAACAAGACTAAACATTAACTGGTATGCTCTGACCCCAATAAGCATCCACCTCTATCATAAATCTGTTCACCAATTCCATGGATGTGTATGCTCCTATGTCGGTTGGTCCATATGGAATGTACTCATCTACCTCCTTCATGGCTAAGTCTCTATCCAAAAAAGGTAGCTTATGATCCTCCTATTGCAAAACAAGTGTTTAGCCAACATTCTCCATGCCAACCCTCTCCTCAAGAACCTATAAATATGAATGCTCCTCATGCTCAATCCTCAAATAAGGCTCCTCCATCAAATAATGAATGCATTCATCCATGTACAATTGACTATCTGAGGTATTATGAGGAAGGATGTGATCCTCTCAACTCTTCATGAAGTTGCTCAACCTCCATGACCATGTCTTCAACAAACTTGAGAGAAAGGTCCTTCTCCATAAATAACTACAAATAATCTAATTTCATCATTTCCAACTCCTCTTTAATGATGCACAATTTGTCACTAATGAACCCTTCAACAAAAACCTTTATGTCTCTCCTTCAATTGAGTCCTCCATATAAGTTCTTCACTAAATTTATGTGCAACATTTGTCTTTGTCAATACCTGCAACATCTTCTCCTCTATGACTAAAAATAGACTCTCTAAGTCATGGAATGTTACCCTATCAGTACGGTGTATGTTGTCAGATACGGGACCATCCAACTCATGTGGATCATGCAAGCTCTCATTAAATTCTTCAACTCTTTCATTGTCCAAGGTTGGTGTCTTATTCACATTCACTAATGGTTGATATAAAAAATCAAAATTTTTGTGGCATGATTCCATAACACACAATTCATCTTTGACACTCAAATCAGCATTAGAAGATTTTACAAGACCAACATTAGAGGAATCTATAAGATCAACATTCTTTCATGAAATGGGTGCTATATCATATTGATGCAAGGGAATATGGATGCTACAAATATAAAAAATGTAATCATATCTTTTTGTTGTCACTTTATCATTCCCATGTGGTCCATCCATGACATTATGCTCCTCCAATTTGAGTTCATCCTGAAGACTCAAGGTTGTAATATGTGCTTCCCTTTGATCCAAACTTTCATATGGATAAAAAGATATTTTCAACATGGCTTCATTTTATTTAGGACTCCCAATGAGTGTTTATTTTTACTATCCTTGTATACATTTGGAGGCTAAGCAATAACAATGGAGTCACCACCTTTTAAACTAGATTCATCAGAGGAAATTTTGGGTGCTCTATTTGCAAACATACCAAACATCTTGTTCGTAAGCTGTGATGTGGAGGATTATTATAAAAAGGATTTATACTATTGAAAGCTATGCTCTAACTCATTTTGTTTCTTATCCATCTTCTTCAATAATTTCCCATGACCCTTCATTAATTTTTCACACTCAGTATTATCCTCCTTAATGAGCGAGATATGAAGGAAAATGGGTAACACTCTACCATTTATAATTATAGAAATTGAAGAAACTTCCTATTCAACTTTGTATATATTGCCACAAAAGGAATCATCCAACTTATAGGGATTATGCAAGACAATGTCTATTATTTCATCTCTTTCATCGTCTTCCATTGAAGAAATGAAACCATCTTCAGAAAATGACTCTTCCCATGATAATATCTCCTCAAACTCCCATGCATCCAATTCCAACATGTCATCACTAGGAACATCCATGTATACAAACCTTCTTAAAAATTTATTTTGTTCCCATAGTTGTCCATGAACATGCTCTGATACAACTATAATATCCCCAATTAAAATTTAAGAATATTAGCTCCAAATGTTCAACGGAAGTTATGTTTTTTTTTAACTTGATCCCAACATTGGATTATGTATATAAATTTGGATTTGAATTAACATGTGCATTCCATAAAATATACTTTGAACCCACAATAATGTGTCAAATCGAGTCTGGTGTAAATTTGTGGTGGATGGTTATTAAATCTGGTTCATGAATTTCTTCAAACACTTTGTATGCAACCTCCTTATCATCAATATTGAAACATTAAAGTACTAATAGTATCATCAATTCAAAGGAGTAAATTTCTTGGTTTAATGTAGTAGTAGGAAATGATATGCACTTCATATTTGGCCAAGTATTAACAACTCGATAAGCATAATTTAAAATCTAGGAAGACTAGCTTAAATTTCATTGCAATGAGGGTCTTAATTTCCAACTTGGTGCAAACAATTCCTAATCATCCCAATTCCTTCATAAGTGCTCCATATAAACCGTAAAACTCACAAATCAACCCAAATAACTTTCTAACAAAATTCACATAGCTAACATGAAAGTTTTATAGACATTACAAAAATATTGCATAACCATATCAATATCTTAGGCATATAGAAACCATTTTCAGTGAAATAAAAAAGTGTTCCTTACTGGAAATATCCCTCCAGATACAACAATATAGGTCTCATAACCGAAAAATGCATGGAACTATCAAAACCATAAGTTCATTTATGGCCCATCTATACTAGTCCAAGCTCTAAATTAATAGAAGTTGGCTCGAAATGATAGTTCTACCAGCTAATTCATGCCCACATAAAATATACATTATATCCATCCCAATATAGGTTTTCTTCAATAGAATTGAGATCCACTGGTGTTCCCTCCTCAACCAGTAACCAACACAACACCTAAAAACAATGGAAAACTAATGCAATAGAAATACCGAAATACTATTGAATTCTTCAGATATGAAACTACTGACTCACACATACATCTAATCAATGAATCTCAATAGACAAATATGAGTGATCCCTCTCAACATTTGAAATGAATCCCAAATGAAAAGAGCCAGATGATCTCCTCCTTTCTACAAGCTAGGATGGAATATTTCACCACCGAAACTAGTTCAAAAATGTGAGGGGCACATATCCCATGATTGAAATCCACATGATCTTCACTATCAGAAATAAAATTTCCAAAAGATCCCATACATGATTCCTCACCCTTGTTTTATAACTCTTCATTCATCTTTCCCCTCCTTCTAGAGTTTTCTCCCTTAAAATATTAATAAATTCCATTTTCATGAGAGAATGATTCTGGAACACATTAACATATTTTCCACTATTATTTTGGCTCAATTGGACCTTATCCTTCCTTAAAATTCGAATTAGGAGATGCACTTAGCTTGATTTGGGGGAGTTACACTACCTTGTGGGCCCACTCTTCCCTCATGCACCCTCCTTGGCTAAATTTAGAAACAAGCTTGTCAAAAAGTGTCATAGATGTTGTCATAGGTGTCATAGATTTTCAAAGATGTCATATATTTTGTCATAAATTTCATAGATTTTTTATTTTTAGACCAGGGAGTTACAAACTTTGAGATGCCTTCATGAGTGGATTCTTCCATCTTGGATGGGGTTTACACCACATATTTGGAATCTGTCCACCATTAATACACCTTCCTTGTCCAATGTGTCCAATGCCACATTATTTATGAATTTATGGCCATTATATTATGAGAATTATGTCCACGTCACCCCTTCAATAAGTTCTCGTGAAATTTACAAAGTGACTTTAAGACATTAATTCTCAACTTAATTATTTTCCCCTCCAACCTATGGGAAATAAAATGGAGACATTATAGGAATAAAATCATTAGTTTCATTCTTAACAAAAATAAAATAAGCACCCAACTCATATTCAATCATATTAACTCAGGGATAAGTAATCCTTTATTCGCCATGAAATATTATATCCCCCCCTAGGGATGGTAAGGAACTCCATCCATAGAATAATTATACTCGTAGGTCTTTATATTTTAGAATTTTGGGTGGACTAAGAAACAGCCTTTTCTTAGATTATAGGAAGATGGCACAAGTGTACTGTCAATATTTATTTAATGATCATTGTTCCAAATTCAAAGTGTGTGTGTGTGTGTGTGTGATAACTCATAGCCGAGGCATGGAAAACAAACAATTCATGGAACTTAACTTATGGCCTATCAATGTTCACAAACCAAAAGTTAAGTGGTTGTGCTAGTAACCACCAGTTAAAGCCAGCCAATCTCTACCCAGAATTATAGAGTAGTTACTTACTCTCATTTCAATCACTTGAATGCTACAAGTTGTCTGTATATAAAGATGAGCACATACCACTAAGGTAACATTCTTTATCTCTCTAATCATGTGGCATGTCACTATTTATTAAATGATAACATATTCCTTGAATTTTCATTAGTGCATGACAAGAAAAGTTCTTCCATGATTGTCTTAGACATAACATTTGGTCCAAATATGTTATCAATAAGACAACAATGGCCTACTTTATCCATAATTTTCATTGAAATGTAGAATGGAGGATTCTTTGGATAAGGATGCATATAAACACCTAACACTTTATTTCAAGGAGAATCTTATTAACTTGTTGTGATAAAATTAGTTATTGGAGCATGAGAAAAATAATTATTTTGACTTGAGGATTCCTCAACTAGAAATTTTTTGAGATTTTCCTTCTGCTCTGGTCTGTGAGCTAAATCTAACAATGTAGCAAATGACTTTACTTTGGCAAGTTCATCTATAATTTTATATTTTTCATATGGAACAAATGAAGAAGAGGACAATGGTTATTGTATAGGCTGAAAAGAGCTGTTAATTAAATTATCATGAATAACATCAAATTTTTCAAGTTGAAAAATTAATATATTTGTGAAAATCTAGACCTTTTTTCTGATTATTGAAATCCTAATTTCTTATTACAATGGCCATTTCCCAATCTTAAGTGTTATTTATTTGGGAATGTTTTTTTCCAAAGATACATTCTTTAGAAGCTTTCATGACTTCATAAGTACTAGGCTCATGATGATCATCACAAAATTGCAGCATGGACATGCTAAAAGAGTTTGGGGCAATATTAGTTGGGGACGATGCTCTTCTTCCAATGAGATCATGCGATTGTTTTTGTCTTGCATGAGCTAGAGCATTGAATTTAGTACAGAACTATTATTTGGATCTTGGAGTGGAAGTCACATTTGTTTGGCATGTTCTTTGTATTCTATACATGTTTGCAAGGGGTAATGTAATCATTCACATGCCTTTCTTTTCTAATCTATTTCGAAACAAAGGAGGAAAGATATTATAATAGTGGATAAGGGTTTCCTAGCTATGTGGTAAAATGAGCTCTAGAATTTTGTTATAAACTTTTGTGAATAGAAGATTAAAATATTTAATAGTTTCTCTAGACACAAAGGTTAAATTGTTATAATCTTTCAACCAATCAGCTAGGCCTTGAGGTTGTCCCTAAGTGGATCTGAACCAATAATAGAGTTTAGTCCAAGTCAAAAATGATTTAGTAGGAAGATAAAAAAAGTCATCCACACTTTTCCTTCTAGGGAATTCATAAACAAACACATGCAAGTATCATTATTGTCGGTTCTTATGTTGTGGCGGGCATTTGAAAAAACATTTAAATGTTTGTTTATAGAACAAGTTCCATTACTTGAAAACTTGTGTAACTGATCTTTAAATTTTGGTAATAAGGTTGTAGATGGAGCTAAATTCAATGGATACTTAATGTGCCAATGAGTATTATTGGCATCCTATTCAAATAAAAAAAAGGTCACATTTGTGTACTACTATACTACTTTCCCTGGATTAGAGGTATAGGAAGAGGTATTATATCATATGTACATGCTCCGTGATGTGTGAGAATAGGTTGTTGTCGAAGTGATTTTGGTTTGACCAAAAGGTGGGGTTTGTAAATTGGGGAGTGGATGATTCATGTTCTGAATCATCAAAGGAGTGGGTAAGAAATAGATATAATCTTTGGAGTCTTTTCCTTCTTCTCCCAATCTCAGACAATGAGACAAATTATGGTGATCATCCTCTAATGCGAAGAGACTGCAGAGGGGTTTGACACATGTACAATATTTTAATGAGGACGTAGGTTATTTTGAAAATTCCTTGTGTAAGGTTTGTCGTTACACCAAAACCTCCAGATGTTGATGAACATTTGAAATAAAGCACAAGGCCCTATCATTAGGAGAGAGGTTTTGTGGTTATACCATGCGGTTTTACCGATACTCCAACACCCCCCCTCTGGTGTAGCTTGGGGGAATTGAACCTGAGACCTATGCTCTGATACCATTAAAGTTTGTTGTTACACCAAAACCTGTAGATGTTGATGAACATTTGAAACCAAGCAGAAGGCCCTATCATCAGGAGTGGTGGTTAGTCCACATTTTTATATTCCTAGAAGTGCAGTGGTTGTATCGATACTCCAACACCCCTCCTCCGGCGTAGCTCAGGGGAATTGAACCTGAGACCTCAGCTCTGAGACCATGTAAGGTTTGTCGCTACACCAAAACCTGTAGATGTTGATGAACATTTGAAACCAAGCAGAAGGCCCTATCATCAAGAGACTCCCAGAGGTGTAGCGGTTATACCATGCAGTTGTACCAATACTCCAACACCTTGCAATGAGTTGTCATTGTTCTTCCCTATTGATATCCTCGTTAATGGATTCCTAAGAAGCCTCTAATTATTCACATGTTTGTATTGTTTCAAGAATAAAATGGAAATGACAAGGAAATACTTGTTTGGTCAAGGAATGTATCTCTTATACCAAGTCATTGTTTAGTGGGAAGTGTCATTTATATTTTTTTACTCTTTTATTTTTTATTTAAATATTTAAAGTTAGCTTTAAAAAGTTAAAAAAAAAAACAACAAAAATTAAAATAATGAATCATGTTGAAATAAATATTGCCACTAATGTAAAATGGGGTTATAGAGATGATCTCCTTGCATAACTATGATCAAATTTGAGATAAAAAAATTCAATGTCAAAGTGGAGTGAAAAAAACCCTAAAGCCTTGAAGTGTTGCTATGAAGTAATGACGATGTGTGAAGAAGTTATAAAATGTATATGCAGCCCTACGATGATGAAAGATAAAAATCGGCTTCAAATAAGATTAAAAGGTAATATGTTTCATAAAATTGAAACATAATACTGAGTGGACTCCATAAGAAAATATAAAGGAAAATAAATTAGCCTTCTCAATAAGAAAAAATAATAAAAGGGAAAAACATATAATATATATATATATATATATATATATATATATATATGTCACGTCCCCATGCCTCCGACCGGCGAAGAAAGGTGC
>LPNX010758374.1:135553-229128 GCA_001517045.1 Pseudotsuga menziesii | reverse complement strand
AGTGTGTCAACAGCCACAAACATACAGTGGATGATAGCAGCAATCCACAACCCCAAGACCAGGGAATTTCAGCCAACAGATTAGCAATCCTCAGTGGCCCAAAATGAATTTGGAGACCATAGCCAACAAAACACGTGGGGAAGACAGCAACCCCAAAACATAATCAGGGAGCACAAATCACAGGGAAAAACATACCCGATTCCACTCTGATGGAAAACGTAAATGACCACAGATACGCAGCTCCTCTCCTGGTTGCGTGAGAAGGCAAGGCCGCGAGAGAACAACTCACTGGTCTCTGCGCGAGTGGAAAGAACGCCACAGCAGGCCGACAAACAGCATGAGAGTGAACAACTCTCCCTACATGAGGTGAACCAACCACCAGGAGGAACGAACGGACCATCCGATGCACGCGAGGATGAACAAACTTTCCCTCCGCGTGAGGAAGAACAGACCACGGCTCTACGTGAGGAGAAACAGGCCAGACGTGAGAGCAACCAAACCCCCTGGGGAGAATGAAGACCAACGTGAGAGAAACGAAGGTTCTCCACTGGGCATGCGTACTGTCCAGACTGACAGCAGCCTGCCAAAACCCACGTTTTCCCATGCCCACGTTTCCTCATGCAATAACTGCCCCCAACTAACAAAGTAAATACATTGAAGAGGTTGGAGAGGTTGGGTAAGACAAGAAAGGTGGAAAAACAAACAAGGTGGCAACACATGGGTTTTTCCCCCATAAACCAAGGTTTGACATCCCCCACCCCTTATCCTTTGGAACCATGCCCTTTTCATTCAACGTTGCACTGCCGTAGCTGGTTGGGGTTTTAGTTTTAATTGATGTGCGTATTTACATGATGCCGAATTATAATGTGCTAAATGGCACAATAAACCATCGGCAACTATCCCCATTGCCGAAATACACACACAACCAAATCGATGGTGGGGCTTTTGCCTTGAGCTCCTCACCATGATCAATTACAATATATACATCATGCAAACGGGGTAAAAACCGGGGACATTACATTCCCCTCCCCCTTGGAGTAACACTGTCCTCAGTGTTCCATTACATATATACAATACATATACAATTGCACATCAAAATTTCAAAATTGCATATTTGTCCCACGTTCAATCATTTACTTTGAACGTTCAAGACCAAGCCTCTCGGCTTCCACGGACTTTTCCTGCTGGTTTACAGCTTCCAGCTGATCCCGAAGTCTAGGAACTTTGCGGCTATTGCCCTTATCATGTTCCCTCATTGGGCAGTCCCGGCGTAAATGATGTCCCCCACATCTCCAGCATCTCACTGGCTGCTTCATCTTTACTTGCTCAATTTCTTTTGAGTCTTCATGCCTGGACGGTTTCTTATCGGGTCGCTTGGACAATTGTCCCATTGCTGATCCACTTTCCTTTCCTTTGCCGATTGCTCTTAGAAGGCTTGTCACCTCCCTTTGCAAACCAATAGATTCTTGCAAAATCTGGTGGTTCCTTTCACTCTGCCTTTTCTGTATCCTGAGCATCTCCCCAAGATTCTCTTGGGTCTTGGAAATCATTTGAAGGAGACTTCCAGCTAAGTCCAACAACTTTTGATCTGCTGCCATAATCAACGTGCACCACCTGGTTTCACTTTTCTCACCTGTCGAATGCACCATTGAAATTCTATCAGACCAAGCATAATATAGACATCAAAATCCGTTAGTTAATTACCCAATTGGCATGACAGTTCAAGTTCCATTAAGGAAACTTTCATATTTTTCATGCCTTTCCCCAACAGGCACATGAGCTCATTCATGTCCATTCCTGGGCAGGGAATTAACTATTCCAGCATTCACAAATTTGCTTAAGCAAATACACACATTTCATTCTCAATCATACATGCATTTAACAATCCTTTGTTTTCATAATGCATAAACATATATAATCAAAAGGCAAGAGAGAGCAGCAAGAGTTTTTCCCCTCTTTATTTTGTTCCATCCTGAAACCCACACCATCACTGTGGCTTTTCATGCTCTCAGCCTCTTTCACTTCACTGTGAATGCTGGACCAATCTTTCTTGGTCATGACACTTAGTGTCTTTGGTCTATTCCAGACCTCTAAACCATGGAGTCTCTCCACATGGTTTGTCTCAGCTACTAGGACTCCCCCGTCCTACTAGCACCTTTTTCATTACCGCTCATTCCGAGCTTTCCAGGACAGTCACATGTCCACATGCACCCCTAGGATGCTCTCATAGTCCTTGCTCCCAGCGATACCTATATCAAAACATTGAATAATTCACATGTTTAGTTTAATCTCATTAATTTTATCTTATTCTAGAGATAAAACATCATAACCAAATCATATACACATGTTTAGTCATAAGCAAAATAATCCAATACTTATCTGTATTGTGCGTTTCCTCGTTCGTCCACAGGATCCTGCTTCGCTTTGCAAGCCTTGGGATCGCCTATGGACTCAGATGTTAGGTCAGCACACCGGCTGCTCCACAACATCAAATAATCAATGTCCAGCCAGTACATAACCATGTCAACTGGGATTGGAACTTTATCATGACCATTTCCAGGTCTAGGATCTACTATGGATCCTTAGGCACATCATAGCTCACCATACACTTATGTCAACAATGACACATACACTTACACCAACCATACACTTATACCAACCATACACTTATATCAACAATACACTTATACCAACATACACTTATATCAACAATTTACCTTTACCTGTCAACACAAGTAACACAAGCAATACAAGAACTCATCAGCATCATTGCTTCAAAAACTGTAATCACATTTCATATCATTCGGCCATAATGGATACTAAATCAAAACATGTTCTGCATATAAAATTTAATAATTAAACATGCATATTCATAGCAAGGGTTACAGAACACTTATCCATTTGCCGTTGTGGTATGCCTTGTATATATATATATATATTTGGCACAGTCAAGCCATCAATGAGTTGGGAAAGGCTGAATGCTAAGCTGGTGAGCTCACTGTAGAGCTAGGAACACCTACACCAGAACTAGCCTGACTTCTAAGACACCCACACACACCCAACACAAGGAATCAGTCCCTTCTCTGCTACTCAGTCCCTCAGACCCTGCATTCCCTTCCAGTGCTATCCCAGGGTTGTGGAGAAGAAGGTCAGCCCTCTAGCTCTGTTTGTGTGGTTTCCAATCACCAGGTTTAAGCAAACCAAGCCCCCATCCCTGCTCCCAACATAGTTCGTATCCACACATGTCTCACCGACATAACCCATACCATCTCACTCATGTTGTTACCAAACATGTAGTGCAGATGAGACATTTTCAAAATGTCCAATGGCGTTTCACCCGAAACCCATTTCCAAGATAAGGGAAAACCTTCCCATGAAGTTTGGCTTCTGCAGACCATCACACATGGTCTTCCTGCAGTGTGCACCCCTGACACATTCATCAAATAGCCAAACAGTCAATCATTACCTGATACTACAATCCAAATTGATTGTTCCATAACCAAGCAATGACATTAGTAATCAAATTCAATAAGGATTTGCAATTCCATCTACTATAGAAATTGACTTGCTCAATTGTGGGTTTCTTGTAAGCAGCATTACTATGCCCATTATAATTTTATGCCTACTATCATAACATGGATACCCACTTATCATGTGTCCCTCCTAACACAATCTCACACAAGCCAACAGTGATTAGTAGTCGTTAGTACTTTCTTAAATCCGAAATCCATAATTCAATTTTAACAACCCTTTATGCATATCAACTACTTTCACAGCCATGAGATTTCTTCTCATAAATGGTAGATTCTGGCATTGGTCAGGGTCTTACCTCTTATTTCCATGCTCAAAATAATCTACCTGAAACATGAGTTTCAACCAACCAAACACAATCTTTTGCAAGCCAATAGTGACTAGTAGTTGTCAGCAATTTCTCAAATCCGAAATTCATAATTTGAATTTTAACAACCTATTATGCATATCATATGGTAGATTCTAGCATTGGTCAGGATCTTACCTCTCACTGCCATGCTCAAAATAATCTACCTGAAACATAAGCTTCAAACATCCAAACACAAGCTTATGCAAGCCAGTAGTGACTAGTAGTTGTCAGCAATTTCTTAAATTTGAAATTCATGATTCACATTTAATAAGCTCTTTCACATGGTAGATTCTGGCATTGGTCAGGGTATTACCTCTCAATGCCATGCTCGAACTAATCTACCTGAAACATGAGCTTCAATCAACCAAACACTTGGTAAGTCTGGATGCATATACTATCTCATTGCTACAACCATCACTGAAGCATTTTCAGAATTTATAAAATTCAAATACTTTCAGCTGTTAGTCACATCAATATTATCGAAGCTCGTTTACTTCCTGCAATCATTATCATACTAGCATTGCAAGGTATAGTCATATCATTTATGCAATTAAATGAAAGTTCAGATACCCTTACTTCACAAGCGTATCATTCATACCACCTTGCTCTTCAATAGAGCATTTCTGGCAGCCAATTGATCATGACTATCCTGCATTCATAACAGCCTTCGAAACAATTCCAGAATTATCATTAATTCATCATTTCAGCTGTTAGTTATTCATAATATCACATGCACTCATCTCAATGCATTCAACATACCATGGGCTAACCATGACTACCTCATATAGGATGCATTACTATAATCAATATTATCAACATATATAGGCATGACACCTTTCTTCATTCCAACATCCACATGGTATGAGGTCTCTTACCTTTACCATTCCATGGAATCTGTCATAAGCAACTCTTACCTGCATGGGTCGTACTTACACCCTTGGCATGACCACTTTGGTTGGTCCTTTGCAGGAGATTGCAGAACTTGCTCACCAACTTTTGTTATGGACCTGTTGCCTTATCCCTTTCTCCAGAGGGTGGCTGGTCACACTCCATCAGCATCATCAACATATTCCGCTAGGTCCATGTCATCGTTGGTTTTGCCACTAATGCCAACATCAAAGCAATGATTATCATTAGTGGTTCATTATAAATATATAATTTCCAATATTCTTACCAATCATGCAATGTCCTATACATGCAATACATATCCTCATGCATTTCAAGCATAAAATTAGGAAATGTAGTTATAATTAGCAAGACAGAGTTTTAAGGAAAAACTTCCCTTTTTAAGTCATTCATCCTTGCATGGAGCTACTCTTCCACACAACAGCTGGTTAGCTTCATAGTCCTTGCTATTTCTGGGCATGCAATTGTTTAGATTTGTTCATTTGATAACAACGGCCATCACTAGCACCTTGCTGCTCCATGCTCAGATTCTGGTGACTTATCCTTGTTCCCTACTGAATAAGCTTTCCAACGCCTATTCACATGCTTCATTCCGATCTCGGATGTGAAAACCACACCACTTCTCAAATGAAGACTTTCACCAATCTTGGCATTTTACACACACTACTGCATTTTGGACGGGGTGCCAGCTTCAGCCACTCAGTAACTTACGGATCTCATTTCCAATACACCATTCATCTTTTATGGATTTTGGGTTTTACTAATTTTCCCAAAACACGGAATTTTCCTTTCACAAGAATGACTGTCTCCGGGGACGACGGGGGTCAAGGGGGCTTTCCCCCTTGTGGCTTCCACCACTGCAGGGCGGGTCGAGGGCAGCGCCCTTGTTTTTTTTTTTTTTTTTAATTATTAGTTTTCATGCAATTTGGCGCATTGGATCGCTACCAATTTCTCATTTTCCAGCCCTGAAAATTTACCGAAAAACAGCTGAAGAATCCCTCGGAAACAGTTGAAACCTGCTGAGAAACCCCATGGAAAAATTCAAAATTTTCCTTTCCTTCACATCGGAAGTCGGATGTCTTTCCACATCGGAAGCCAAATGACTTTGGCTTCTGCAACGACGGACTGGAAACTGCTTTCTCTTCCGCAAACGGCGGACGTCGGAGGCATTCTCTCTTCCGCAACGTCGGACGTCGGAAGCATTCCCTCTTCTGCAACGTCGGACGTCGGACCACTTTCCTTTCGATTGGCGGAAGTTCACTTCGTGGATTCTTCCGCAACGGCGGCTCGCCAAACCTTAAATTCTTCCGATTTGGCACTTAGAACAATTTAACGTCGGGCGTCGGTGGCCTTTCACATCGGAAGCCAAATGGATTTGGCTTCCGCAAGGGCGGACGCTCGGACCCTTTCTTCTTCCGATTGCTCCAACACTTAGACAAATTTTCAAAATTCGTCTTTCTTTCTTCTTCCCGCCGAATGTAGCTCCAGTTGGCGGTCGGACAACTTTCACGTCAGATGCGGAATCGCTTCACTGTTCGCAATGGCGGATGGGAAAATCGTTGTTTCTCCCGCACGGCGGAGGTTAACTCTGCAAACCCTTCCGCAACGGCGGACGTCTTTCCTCGTCGGAAGACTTGTTCCTTTACTTCCGCAATGGCGGAACACAACCCGAACTTCTTCCGCAACGGTCGGACAGGAAAATTCACCCATTCGTCCGCAACGGCGGACGTCCATTCTGCTAGTCCTTCCGCAACGGCGGAAGTCAGTTCCACTAGTGGTCCGACCGCTCAACCCTTAGACCATTTTCTGAATTCGTTTGCCCACTGCTGTTCTGCTAGACATAGAGGGTAATTCTTCCCTCTATCAGCGGCTCTTTCTTGGCCCATAGAGGCCCATTGCTGCAACCCAGAGCTCTGATACCATTCTGTCACGTCCCCATGCCTCCGACCGGCGAAGAAAGGCGCGACGAACATCAAATACAGACCGGGCAAACAGCCCCATGAACATGAACAGGAAAATCCATGCTGAAATTAAAAACTTACAGGATGCATATTAAGATGCCTAAGCATACACAAATGCCTGAATCCTCAATCATACAGCGGAAGCAAAACGCATACATCTCCAGCATTCCACCATGTTCAATATGATTCATTAATTGACATCAATATATATACAGAGATGGAATGTAGACAGCAACACTTATTTGTTGATGAAGACTTCACCCGCAACCAGCTACGTCGCTGCAACGTTCCACCCAACCATAGGCCAGCGTGCTCATCAATCTCTTAGCACACTACCACCCTCGAGCTGGGCATGATTCCTCAAGGACTAAGGGGACAATGCAGGCTTACACATAGCCAAGGGGACACAAAACAACCAAACCAAATACTGCTGGGTTTAACAGGCCTCCAACTATCGGCCAATCCAGCACAGTTCGAAGACCAACCACTGCATACCAGCAGCAAAACAACCCTTCACAGCCCTGTGAAGAAACAAAGACGACCGGGGATAATCCCAACAAAAGGTGAGCACCTCTCGAGCCCACAGGGCAACACTGAGTTGTTCTTGGCCCTATCGTGGCCAAAACAACTCAGCCACAACACCCAAACCGGAGTGTGTCAACAGCCACAAACATACAGTGGATGATAGCAGCAATCCACAACCCCAAGACCAGGGAATTTCAGCCAACAGATTAGCAATCCTCAGTGGCCCAAAACGAATTTGGAGACCACAGCCAACAAAACACGTGGGGAAGACAGCAGCCCCAAAACATAATCAGGGAGCACAAATCATAGGGAAAAACATACCCGATTCCACTCTGATGGAAAGCGTAAATGACCACAGATACGCAGCTCCTCTCCTGGCTGCGTGAGAAGGCAAGGCTGCGAGAGAACAACTCACTGGTCTCTGCGCGAGTGGAAAGAACGCCATAGCAGGCCGACAAACAACATGAGAGTGAACAACTCTCCCTGCATGAGGTGAACCGACCACCAGGAGGAACGAACGGACCATCCGATGCACGCGAGGATGAACAAACTTTCCCTCCGCGTGAGGAAGAACAGACCACGGCTCTGCGTGAGGAGAAACAGGCCAGACGTGAGAGCAACCAAACCCCCTGGGGAGAATGAAGACCAGCGTGAGAGAAACGAAGGTTCTCCACTGGGCATGCGTACTGTCCAGACTGACAGCAGCTTGCCAAAACCCACGTTTTCCCATGCCCACGTTTCCTCATGCAATAACTGCCCCCAACTAACAAAGTCAAGAAATTGAAGAGGTTGGAGAGGTTGGGTAAGACAAGAAAGGTGGCAACACATGGGTTTTTCCCCCATAAACCAAGGTTTGACATCCCCCACCCCTTATCCTTAGGAACCATGCCCTTTTCATTCAACGTTGCACTGCCGTAGCTGGTTGCGGTTTTAGTTTTAATTGATGTGCGTATTTACATGATGCCAAATTATAATGTGCTAAATGGCACAATAAACCATCGGCAACTATCCCCATTGCCGAAATACACACACAACCAAATCGATGGTGGGGCTTTTGCCTTGAGCTCCTCACCACGATCAATTACAATATATACATCATGCAAACAGGGTTAAAACCGGGGACATTACAATATATATATAACACCCAAATGATAGTATACGGGAGAAAAAGGAAAATATATGAGATAGAGGAAATTTGGGGAGATTAGAAGCAAAAGAATAGGAAGTACAGAGATCAACTTCTTGTTGATCAAATGAAAAGGCAGTAAGAGAATATAATTATTTTTTTCATCTCTTACAAATAAGACATCTTGTTGAGAGGTTGATTGAGGGTTAGAACCAAATATTTGTGACTGCAGAAAGAAATATTTGTTACAAGCAATGCTAGTGGGTGTAGAAATTTGTGGGTGCAGAGATAAAGCATTGGAGCAACCAATGCTTGTGAATATAGTACAATTCCGAGTTAACCGTGATAAAACTCCCTATGAGATATGGGAAGGAAGACTAGCCTGAGTCAAATATTTTAAGATTTTTGGAAGAAGATGCTACATGAAGATCAATGATGATAATCTAGGTAAGTTCAATTCAAGAGGTGATGAAGGTATCTTCTTGGTACATTCAACAAAAAAAATGCATACAAGTGCTACAATAAAAAACTTAAAACTTTGACTGAGTGCATTGATGTGAGAGTTGATGAAGAACTACTAGACATAGAATATGAAACAAAAAATCTAGATGAACAAAATCAAACAACAAAGCATCACGAAGAAGGAGAAGCCAAGAAAAAAGAGGATCATGAGGAAAGTGATCCAATGATCACTAAAACTCCATCTAGATTTGTTCAAATAAGTCATCAAGATAGTCAAATTCTTGGAAACCTCGAATTAGGGGTGCAAACTAGAAGAAAGACTACACACAATACATAAGCAACTTTCTTATCAATAATCGAACCTACTACCTTTAGTGAAGCCAATATAGAGGAAAATTGGGTCAATGCAATGAAGGAAGGATTCAAATTGAGAAAAGTGGTACTTGGGAACTTGTATGAAAACCAAATAACAAGAATGTGATGGGAACTGAATGGGTATTCAAGAAAAAAGTAAATGAGAATGGAGAAATTGTGAGAAACAAGGCCTCGCTGGTGTGCAAAGGGTATGCTCAAGTAGAATGAGAGGATTTTGAAGAAACTTTCTTTCTAGTGGAAAAAATGGGATCCATTGGGTTATTTCTAGCTTATTCATGTTTTAATAATTTTAAGGTTGATCGGATGGAGGTAAAATCTTAGTTTTTGAATGGAGACCTAAAAGAGGAGGTCTACATAGAGCAACCAAAATGATTTGAACAACTGGGAAAGAAGAATATGTGTATATATGGAATAAATCACTTTATGGCCTTAAAAAAACACCCATAAAGCAGTTTATGGTCTTAGACAAACACCCAGAGCATGACATGATAGATTGGATGATTACCTTTTGCAACAAGGATTCAAGAGAGGTATGGCTAACAAAAATATTTATATCAAAGTCAAGAAATATAGTTTATGTGGATGACATCATATTTGGTTGTAGCTATGATGAATTAAGTCATAAATTTTCTCAAGAGATGTCAAAGGAGTTTGAGATGTCTATTATTGGAGAGCTATCCTTCTTCCTTGGACTTCAAATAACTCACTCACCAAAACAAATATTAATCACTTAGTCTAAGTATTTGAAAGAGATGCTTAATAAGTTCAGAACGAATGAAAGTGCACTTATTAGAACCATAATGAAAACTTGGTTCAAACTAAGCAAAGATGATGATTCCCCCTCAATAGATTCAACTCATTATAGCCCTATGAATGGAATTATACTATACTTAACAACTTCTTGACATGATATCATATAGGTAGTTGGAATGGTAGCAAGATTCCAATCATCTGCCAAGAATTCACTTGTGATGGTTGTCAAAAGAGTCTTTAGATATCTCCAAGGGACATCAAATTTCGGCTTATGGTATTCAAAGAGTAAAGGATTTGGTATGAGCGCTTACATAGATGTTGATTGGGATGGTAGTATGGATGACAAAAAGTTCACAAGTGGTAGTGCATACTTTCTAGGAGAGTGTCTAGTCTAATGGTCAAGTAGAAAACACTCATACATTTCATTATCTACAAGCAAACCACCCCGAATGAAGGAAGACATAGCAGATTCTGTAAAAGTTGAGTCCCTATGTATACTAATTTATCGAGCAAATATCAAGGAAATATTATTATATATGATTCCCACAAAATAAAGGAGTCGTTATAAAGTTAAGGGCAATTTTGGAGGATGATAAGGAAGATGGTTGTGCCAACCAACTGAAATCCACCAATCGCAGACAAAGTGGTAGTTGGTAGCGACAGGTGAGAAACGGGAGAAAGGATACAAATACCTGCCAAAAACAATTACGGCTCATTATTTAAATGTCTATCTAAATATGCAGGGAGACCACAGGTTACAATATACAAGCTGTGAGGAAAGGAGAAAAGGATGAGTCAAGATGTGTTTCAATTATGATCATTAGAGCCATATGCAATGTCAACACCAAGATCAATGGAAATTCTATCCCTTAATGGGAAGGTCGGTGAACAAAATATACCTATGAAGTTTCTACCTATAAATTCATTTAGAGGTTTCTTCAAGATGGAAATTCACAACAGAATGTTTGAGGAAAGGTTTCATGGAGAACAAGATCTCAATCAACCACCACCACTATATCACATTGATTGTGATTAAGGAATGGATCAAAGCATCTACTTTCAGTCAAGGAAATTCAAAGCAATCATAACTAGATAGAGTTTCTGATTCATTTAATGGTTGTGGGCTGCCGAAATCATATTTTCTAGTTCAGTTAATAAGAGCAATAATTATTTAAGGGTTCACTATAAATATCAACAATGTAGTAGGATGTGCAACAGTTGGCCTCCTCACATGAGGCAGAAAAGTGTAATTATGACGACTCCACCATAAAACATGGCAAGAGGTATCATTAAGCTGCAGAGCATTTAATGCTGCTGCAGCAGGCTTAGCTCAATCGATAGCTCTTGCCATAAAACATAGTGCAGATTCAGTCCATTTGATGATCTCTGACAATTGTGTACAATTGTACATTGATGAAAATAGGATTTCATTGGCTGTTAAATTGCTTTATGTTTTCAGGATCGCCTTTCAAATTCAATAATTTAATCGATTGTCCAACATGGTAGTACACAAAACTCCGCTTCAACCTTCATCTTCTTGTGCAGACAACCTTGATTCGAACCTTCATTACGTCATGAGAGTTTTGGCCCAGGATCGCCCTTCTTTATTCCATGTGTGGAGCCTAAAGTGAATGCCATTCTTGTTTTGTTGGAGCTGGACACGATTTTCATTTGGCATGATAAGAATACCTAATTTTTAGAAAAGATTGCTGACATAAATGGATATGTACCTTCCAAAAGCTTGAGCTGCTAATACATCAACAAATGGGGTAGAGGAGAGCCGTTCATGGATAATAGAGATTCCACAAATGCAAGCAGTTGGAGGGCAGGGGTAACCTAGAATTGACACTCTCCATAGAGAGACATTACAGTAGGAGGTGACACACAAAGAAATGTTGAAGAGTTTGATTGTTGGCAGGAATAGATGTTTGCGATCGTTTTGACCGTTGGAGAGTTGGGGCCAAGGTGTTGAGGAAAGTTCATATAATTTTATTAATGTCAACACATCTCTCAGGCTGATTGCATTATTCATACCATGCTGGAAGAAATGTTCACCACAAGATTGCACTCCAAGCAAGACTAAGTGCATGTGCCAGAGCTTATTCAAAGTGCATAGAAGAGATAATGTGGAAAGGGAAAGGGAGTTTTTGTTATACTTGGGTGATATCAATGTTGCAACTCGTAGCAAGAGAATAATCATAAGGCATGAACCCTAATGTGTGCAGGAATCCATAAATGCATGCTTTCACTAGCGCTTGAGAGAAAGCTTTAAGAGAAAAGGAAGGTGTGAAGAAAACATGCCAATGTGTTCAAACTCTAAATTTCCATTATTTTTTTTTGTGAAATACACCTAGGTGGAAAAGGGAAACGTATGGATAGTCGACCAATATTGGATAGTTAAGCTTAAGAGTTGAATGTTGAGAAAAGTAATTACTCGCAGAAGCCGTATCAGACCTTGGCTGACTCTGCCAGAGTTCGTATCAGTTTTGTCTTTGTTAGTCAGCCTGACAAGAGTGAAGAGTTCACGACTTTGCCTGTTAGTCAGCCTGACAAGAGTGAAGAGTTCAAGACTCCTAGTAGAATTAAATTTCTGAACTTGGAGAAGCAATTTTAGATTGCCTATAAATAGAAGAAGAAGATTGTAAATTAATTTAGACACAATAGAGAGAATTATGAGCAGAGAGTGAAGAGGATTGTGTTGAAGCTAAAGTTTCTGTGTGTTTGAATATTTCAAGAGCCGAAGCTCTGTAAAAGGTTAAATATCTCTGTAATTTTCAAGTTTTTATTTACAACATATAGTTCTTTGTTATGTCCTCAGAAGTTATATAATTCAAATAATTTATGGTTGAATACATGTTTATTTAGCCTCACATTCTCTTTATGAATTACTTGAGTAAATGTTGTTTACATTTACAGTTTGAGTGTATGAATTACTTGAGTAAATGTTGTTTACATTTACGGTTTGAGTGAAAGATCAAAGAATCCAAAAACATTTCACCCAGTAAAAGTTCCAGGTTTTATGACAAAGTGGTCCACACAAGTCTTATTAATGTTTGGTAATATGATTTTGTAATTCTGTCCAATTGTTGTTGTGTCTAGTTTTTGCTTCATATTACTGGTGGGTGAAAAAAAATTGTAAGTCTTTTAGAATAAGAATATCCTTTGTAAATTTCGAGTAAAAACAAATTAGTCGAGCAAGTGAGTCGAAGTAAAACTCTCGAGTTAAACCTATCGAAGTAAACTAGTCGAAGTAAACTTGTTGAAGTTGTAAAACTGAGAAGTGGTCGAAGTAAACTTGTTGAAGTTGTAAAACTGAGAAGTGGTCGAAGTAATCATGTCGAAGTGAAGTGATTCGGTAAAACCAACAAGTAAGAACTTGTCGAGGTAAAAGAGTCGGCTCAAAAAGTTTGACAATATTGGTAGACTTGTCTAGTCGGAGTTAGACAAGTAAAAATAAAAAGGAGGTCACCGTGAATGTTTTATAACTGAGCGGTAAGTCAAGTTTATCTGTCTCAGATTTTTCTAAGTGGTATCAGAGCAAGGTTTGCGCAAAAAATTTTGTCTTAAAAAGGGAAAAAGTAATTTCCTAAGGTAAAATTAAAAATGGCTTCTACTATTGGTCCAAAGAAATCTTGTCTTAAAAAGGGAAAAAGTAATTTCCTAAGGTAAATTAAAAATGGATTCTCCTATTTGTCCAAATATTTTGAGTTTGCAAACTCCAATTTTTACAGGAAAGAATTATGAAAATTGGTCTCTAACAATGAAGGCTTTGCTCAGAGGTCAAGATGTTTGCGATATAGCCCAGAATGGTTTTGCGGAACCAGCAGATTAGGAAGCATATAACAATCTCACACAAGCTGAGAAAGATGTGTTGAGGGAATAGAGGAAGAAAGTTGGAAAATATTTGTTCTACATACATCAATCCATGTATGAAAGCATACTCCCAAGAGTAGAAGCATCAATTAATGCTAAGAAGGAATGGGACACTTTGGAGACTAGATATCAAGGCTTGGACAAGGTAAAGACTTCCAAGTTGCAGATTCTTAGAAGAGATTTTGAATCTCTGTCAATGAAAGATACAAAGCCACTAAACTCATTCTACACAAGAGTTGTTGGTTTGAGAAATCAACTTAAAACTCATGGAGAAACTATAGCTTACCAAAGGGTGGTTGAAAAAGTTCTAAGAATTCTTCCCCCAATAATTGAATCCTTGGTTGTGACCTTGGAAAAACACAAAGACATGTTGGTGTTTACCATTGATGAGTTGCAAGCTTCACTCATCAATCCTGAACATAGAATTAGCAGAACAAACACATCATTGGAAGGTGCATTCGCAGCACAGTCATCCATAAGTCGTGGTAGAGGCAGGGGGAGAAACAACTCCAAAGGCAGAGGAAGAAGTTCTTCCAGAGGAGGATGCGACAAAAGTCCTACAAATGTCGATGGTAGAGGAGAGAATCAGAATCCAAGTAAGCCACGTGGTCATAGGTTCGATAAATAAAAAATTCAATGTCATTATTGTAAGAAATTTGGTCATTATGCATATGAATGCAGGAAGAAACAATATGACCAAGGAAGGAAAAGACCATATCAGTCGACCAACAACAACACTCTGACAAGTGCAATGTTAATAGCATATGCATTTCTAATTGAATGCAATGTTTTCCAAGAAAGTCCACATGACATATGGTACTTAGATTTAGGTTGCAGCAATCATATGAATGGTAATTTAAAATTGTTTTCTAGTCTAGATAATTCAGTTCAAACTGATGTTACACTTGGAAACAATGTCCAAGTCACTATTTTGGGAAAAGGTACTATTGGTATTCTAACCAAATAGGGGGAGAGTAATTTTATCCCTAGTGTCTATCATGTCGAAGGTCTGAAACATAATTTGTTGAGAATTGGACAACTAATACAAAGAGGCTACAAAGTCTATATAGAAGATGATCACTATGTGATTAAAGACAAGCATCCAAGAAATTAGTTGATAGAAAAAGTGCCAATGATAAGCAATCACTTGTTTCCACTGAGGATAATTCTAGACATGAAAGGAAAGACAAATACAGGGGTTGCATTCAAGGAATAAAGTAAAGAAGCAATCGAGCACTTCGACAAGAAAGAGAATGGCAGCACTGATCTTCATGTTGCATTTCAAACAGAAGTTCAGGATGATTCCTGACTGTGGAATTTCATATTTGGACATCTAAATTTTGGTGGGTTGAATATACTGCACACAAAGAATACGGTGAAAGGATTTTCATTGATTGACAAACCATAAAGGGTTTGTGAAGGCTGCATTTTTGGCAAGCAGCATAGAGATAATTTTCTAGTCGGAAAGTCATATAGAGCATGCACACCACTTGATATTGTGCACTCTAATATTTGTGGTCCAATGCATACATCATCCATTGGTGGCTGAAATTATTTTCTTACTTTTATTGATAACTACTCAAGAAAAACATGGGTATATTTTATGAAACATAAATATGATGCATTTAGTTATTTTCCGTAGTTCAAGGCACTTGTGGAGAACTAGAGTGGACACCGCATAAAAATATTAAGGACTGACAGAGGAGGTGAATATGTTTTGAATGAATTTCTAAATTTTTGCAAGACCCATGATATACAAAAGCAATTTACTGCACGGTATACAACTCAACAGAATGGTGTTGCCAAAAGAAAAAACAAAATCATTATGGAAATTGCGTGCAGCATGATGGCAACCAAGCATTTGTCAAATTAATTTTGGATTGAAGCGATAACATCTGTTGTATATATCATGAACTGATGTTTGACAAAGAGTGTGAAGAACAAAGTTCCTCAAGAAGCATGGACAGGTATGAATCACAGTGTTTCTCATCTAAAAATTTTTGGTTGTGTTACATATTCTCATGTTCTAGATGAGCCAAGGAAGACGTTAGAAAACAAGGGACATAAATGTTTTTTTGTTGGCTATTCTGAAGGCACAAAAGCATACAAGTTGTATGATCCCGTCACAAGAAAAGTGAGTATCAGTCGAGATGTTGAATTTGTCAAGAATGAATCATGGGATTGAATTGTCAACATAAATGTCAAGATTGTGTCAAATGTCGACAATAATGACATGGCAGAGGAAGTGGTTCAAACACGACATTTAAGTCAACCGGTTATTACACCGTCGAATCCCATGACACTGCAACATGGTTCAACACAAGGAACATCGACACAAGTTGCATCTCGATCTACACCGACAAGCACACCAAGAGGACAACAGACTCCATCAAGCATTTCGTTGAGGTCGACATTGACAGAACCAATGAAGATAAAAAGTATGTGTGAAATATATGAAGATGTTACACCAAATTCATTCTCTCTCTTTGCATTATTTTCTCCTATATATGATCCACTAACATTTGAGGAAGTTGTCAAAGAAGAAGTATGGGCACAAGCCATGGATGAAGAAATAGAATGCATTGAGAAGAATCAAACATGGGAGCTAGTTGATGTACAAAAAGATAAAGATGTAATCAACATCAAATAGATTTACAGGACAAAGCAAGATGTTGATGGGAATGTACAGAAACAAAAAGCAAGAATGGTAGCAAGAGGGTTCACACAGTAGCCTAGCATAGATTTCAATGAAACTTTTTCACCTGTCTCACGCATGGATACAGTCAGAACAGTCTTGGCCATTGTTGAACAAAAAAAAAGGACTGCTTATCAAATGGATGTTAATTCAACATTTTTGAATGGCTATGTAGAAGAGGAAGTACATGTGGAACAACCAAAAGACTATGAAGTTCCAGTTCAAGATCATAAAGTGTACATATTGAAAAAGGCACTCTATGGTTTGAAGCAAGCTCCTAGAGCTTGGTACAATCGGATTGATTCCTATCTCATTGAAAATGGATTTTAGAGAAGTGAAAGTGAACCAACATTGTACACCAAAGTTAATGAGCAAGGTAAGATGTTAATTGTCTGCTTGTATGCAGATGATTTAATATTTACTGATGAGTTTGGCATAGAATATTTTAAAGCAATCATGGAAAGTGAATTTGCAATGACTGATTTGGGGCTTATGAAGTTTTTTCTAGGAATTGAAGTTCAGCAGTCTGAAAGTGGTATATTTATATCACAGTCTAAATATGTAACTGAAGTTTTAAAAATATTTAATATGTCTACTTACTAGACATCCCCAACACCAATAATAACATGTTTAAAATTGAGCAAAAATGATGAAGGATCAACTGTAGATCCTACGCTATTTAAAAGGATGGTTGGAAACCTTATGTATTTAACAACGACAAGAACAGACATCATGTATGGAGTAAGTCTGATCTCAAGATTCATGGAGTCACCAAAAGACTCTCATTGGCAAGCAGGTAAAAGAATTCTGAGGTATGTAAGTGGCACAAAAGATCTTGGAATTATGTATTCAACCTCAGAAAATTTTAAAATCATTGGATACACTGACAATGACAATTGAGGAAGCATAGATGATAGGAATAGCACATATGGGTACACATTTCATTTTGGTACAAGTGTTGTTCCATGGGATTCAAAGAAACAACCCATAGTAACTCTTTCTTCAACATAAGAAGAATATGTTGCAGCTACAAGCGCTTCATGTCAATTTGTTTGGATGTGAAGAGTGTTAAAAGACTTGTCGCATAACCAACAAGAGCCAACAACCATTTTCTGCGACAACAATTCAGCCATTGCATTATCCAAGAATCATGTGTTCCACAAGAGAACAAAGCACATCAACACAAGGTTTCATTTCATAAGAGAATTGGTGAACAACAAATAAATTTGTTTAGAATTTTGCAGGTCTGAAGATCAACTTGCAGACCTCAGTCAACTCTGCTAGAGTCTATATCAGTTCTATCTATGTCAGTCGACCTAACAAGAGTGAAGAGTTCACGACTATGCAGTGTAAATCAGTCGAATTAAATTTATGAACTTAAGTTTTAGGTAGATAGTTATTACAGTCTTTAATGGTAATTCAGTAGATTCATGGAGAAGCAATTTCAATTTTCCTATAAATAGAAGAATATTGTAAATTAAGTTAGACACAACAGAGATATTTCTGAGAGAACTCTGAGAAGCGAGTGAAGAGGATTGTCTTGAAGCTCAAGCTTTTGTGTGTTTGAATATGTCAAGAGCCGAAGATCTGTAAAAGGTTAAATATCTCTGTAAATTTCAAGTTTGCATTTACGACATATAGTTCTTTGTTATGTCCCTACAAGTTATATAATTTAAATAGTTTATGGTTGAATACATGTTTATTTAGCCGCACATTCTCTCCAATAATTACTTGAGTAAATGTTGTTTACATTTACGGTTTGAGTGAAAGATCAAAGAATGGAATAAACATCTTACCCATTAAAAGTTTCAGGTTTTACGATAGAGTGGTTACTCGTTGGATGCAGAATTTAATTTCACATCTAGGGAGCTCTCCCGATCGAAATTTGAGTAAAATCACAGGGAGATATGTCAAAAATACAAACAAAAAAAAGTAGTTTTTTTTTATGATACCTATCCCCAAATTTATATTAAAAAATTTGTTTAAGACCTATATGATATTTCAAATTTAAAGCAATTTCATTGGCTAACACATGATGACATAAAATTTGAATTATGGTTAAAAGGCCCATTTTGAGTTGAAATTTCCTCTAATGAAGAGAAGATGGATGAATGGAGGATAGGGGAGTTGTCTTTACCTTTTCCATTGGTGTCAAAGGAGGAGATGAACACTAAAACAAAAGGTCAAGGGAGGCTAGAATTTAGGGAGAGAAGAGTTAAAGACATAAAACTTCAAGACTTCAATCCAAATCTGATTATTACAATACAAGGAGATCACACTTTGGGGGAACTTGTTTTACTTGGTATTGACATCAATGCCAAAGGGGGAGATTGTTGAAATAAGTGTTTTCATTGATGTCAAATTGGGTTATAGAGATGATCTGTTTGCATAACTATAATCATATTTTAAATAAAACAAGTCAATGCCAAAGTGGAGTGAAGAAAACCCTAAATCCTTGAAGTGAAGCTATAAAGTCATACTGATGTGTGAAGAAGCTATATCATGTATATGCAACCCTATGATGATAAAAGATAAAAATTAGCTTCAAATAAAATTTAAAAGTAATATGTTTCATAAAAATAAAACATAATAATGAGTAAGATCCATAAGAAAATATAAAGGAAAATAAATTAGTGAGGTTAATAAGCAAAAATAATAAAAGGGAAAAGGGTGTGTGCACGCACACACACATGAAACATGAACCATATAAATGATAATAGACAGATGAAAAAGGAAATTATACGAGATACAAGATATTTGGGAAGATTAGAAGTAAAGGAACATGAAGTAGAGAGATCAATATCTTGTTGATGAGAAGAAAAAAGGAGTGAGAGAATATAATTGTGTTTTTCATCTCTTACAAATAAGACATCTTGTTGACAAGTAGATTGACAGTTAGAAGCAAATATTTGTGAGTGCAGAAATAAATACTTGGTGCGACCAATGCTTGTGGGTGTATAATCTCGTGGGTGTAAAGATAAAGCATTGGAGTAGCCAGTGCTTGTAGGTGCAGAAAGAAAGCTTTGGTGCAACCATTGCTAATGAGTGCATGAAAAGGTTGTGGGTCAACCATAACATGTGGGTGTAGATAAAGCATTGGGATAGTTGTTTCTCATATGCAAGTGGCAAATTGTGGTTGAAGATCACCAAGTTGATGTAAACTATTGAGTCCATCAATATATTACAAAGTTCCTTTAAATATATATCATTTATTTATTTTATACTATTTGTTGATATATTACATTGAATGTTGAAAGTATGTTTATAACTATTGATTAATTTTTAAAATGTGATTAAGTGAAAAATATTGATTCACCCCTCTCTAAATGTTACTAGTGTGTTCAACAAATTAAAAAAAAAAAAACTAACATTGATTCACCCCTCTCTAAGTGTTACTAGTGTGTTCAACAAATAAAAATAATAAAAACAAAACTAAGTGTTGGCCTTAATGCCTTTTCAAAGTAACAAGGGTTAATAACTCATTCCTTTGGTCACTAAAAATTATGATTGAAAAATTTGAAATCTTGCAATCAACGATCTCAACTTTTTGTTGAGCTTGATATAAAGAAATTTGAAAGCAATCTGAAAGTTTAAATCCTCGTTTTTATTAAATCATTATTTAAATCCGTTTCATTTAAGACAATTATCTACTTAAAAAATTATTTATATTTTCATATTTATTAATATTTATATTTAAATATTTATGTAAAAATGAAAAAAAAACTTCATCAAACAAATGCCAACTATGATTTTACTCAAAATAAAAAAATAAAAAATTGTTCAATATAATTTGTTAGGGGAGGTGTGAAATCTTTGAAATAAACATCAAAATAAGAAGATTTAATATTACATTATCAAGTGAACCAAGAAACTTAAATTACTTAACTTCAACACCATTTGGAATTTTGATTTCATACAATAATGGTATGAAAGATTGTCTTTATATTTTTTTAAAATTTTCGAAAACCACGATCAAGAATTTGTTCTCAACTAGCGTAGATCCAAATTTTAGGCTTTATCAAGCACCGAGAAGGATCAAATCTCTACAGGTGCAAACTTCTTTTTAGGTATTGCACTCAATGAGCTATCAACTTTGGTGTGTCTTATATATAGCCATTGAATTGATTCAAATAAAAATACACATATTTTTATTTAAGGTGCACATATAATATTTTTATTACTAATATTTAATATTATTTATGGCCAACATATAATATTTTTTATTATATATATTTTTTTAGGAATGAACATTACAACATCTCCCCATACATGGTTTTAAAACTATATGCAAGGCTCTCCTAAAACCAAGGGTTGTTTAGGAGGCCTTGCACATGGTTTTAAAACCATGTGCAAGACCCTCCTAAACCATATACAATAAAACCATGGGTTGTTTAAAAGGCAACATTTTTTTGCGGATAATTCGACTTTTTATTTTTATTATTTTGTTAGGTAAGAACATTACAACATCTCCCCCATATTGTGTTTTTCTTCGACCCACATTTTTTTCTTGCGCATAATTAATTTTTTACTTTTTATTGTTTTATTAGGTATGAACAATACAACATCTCTTGTTTGTTTTTTTGGCCGACATTTATTTTGGTGGATAATTAAAATTTATATTTTTTATTATTTTGTTATACAACGTTATGTAACGTTACAAGATCTCTCCCATAATGAACTATAAAATGCCTCTCGACGCAATTATCATTAATGTTATATGCATCGTTCATTGATAGCCCCATGGGTTAGCTCAATTGGTAAGACGTGCACACACTCTCTTGGTTCGGGGGGTGGTCATGGGTTCGAGACTTGAGTCCTCTGGGGTTAGGCCTTCTGCTAGGATGGCCGGCGGTTTACCACCTCTACCATCCACGAATGTGGGGAAGTATTGCTGGGTTTCTCGTGGATCTTTCCATCTAAAAAAAATGCATCGTTCATTGATAATTCAAACAACAAAGAAATTACAAAATCTAATATTGATATTTGCCATCAATTAATATAATATCGTACAAGTGTTTTTCTCCCTTTGCTTGAAAACATTAACGAATTATGATATAACATATGGGATAAAAATAATAAAACTCATAGAGAATAATAATAATAATACTCATTATAAATAATTCGGATTTCCTAGAATTCTTCCTTAGTCATTTATGAGAACTCATAGTGCCAACAGTAGTACGAGACTCGGAAAATTTTATCACTATGAAAAGTAAAATGAAGTTAGCACAAAGATAAGTATGGCTTAGAGTGCCACAATATTACCAACCATGCTTGTTTCTCCAATTTGCCTCCTTGTATGCTAATTCAAAAATATTAACAATTATTCATAACGATTTTTTTAGGGTTAAGTTTTAACTAAAAAACAAATTAGTGAATTAGTGAACCAAAGGATATAACAAAATGGGAGAGACATTTGTAAAAGGGCCTCTTGCAAATATTTAATAAGCATAGGGGATATCCCGAAGTTTTAGAAAAACATAACCATCTTATTCCTCCCAAAATATGTTCCAAATTAAATCATCTTTAAAAGAAATCATAACTATTTAATAAACTTATAACAAAACACATATCATGACTATTCACACATAAAAGTAACCTCCCAATCCTATTACAAGTTAAATAATGTAATGTTCTCAGTTTTAACCTCTTGAAATATGCTATGTAAATCTTGTAGTTACTTGTTGATTGTTATAAGAACATGGTGAAGACCTCAAGGCCAGGGCCCTACCATGTATATCCCATGTGTGTGTGAATATGGTCAGTTAAGCATGTGATGGTCATCATAATAGAAGTGTAAATATGATCTAAATATGATATGATCTAAATATGATGATATTAATAAATAAAACCCATGATTGATTGTTTAAGTCAACAAAAGCATGCGGCATCATTTTCCTAAGGTTAGGGAGAGACATATTAAACCCATGAAGCCAATAGATGAAAGCTAATTTTCAAAGATAGAACTTATGAACCATCAACTACCAAGTTGACTCATGCTCCCCAATCATTTAATTCTTCCAAGAGGGAAGTAGTTGAGGAAGGTATTGTCTTGGGAAGGGGAGGGCATGGATATGAGATTTCTTCTATTGGTCGCCATGCAAAATTGGGAATTAGGGATTGCTTATTGGGTAAGCTATTAGTCGAATGAAGTCAATCCTTAAATTATCTATAAATTTGGGGTTCTCGCAAATAGAGTTCTCTAGATTAAGTAACCCAACCTCTCATGTCTGTGTGTCTGCCTTTTTTTGGGTAAGAGAGTCTACCATTGTTTTTCCCATCTAAGAATTGGAATTCTATGTTCTAGTTCATGGTCATGGTTGGAATTTGAAGGTGGAGTGTATGAGAAAAGTTGCTATGTATTTCCCTTACTATTATGCTTACAAGACTTGAAAGATTTCCCCAATTGTTGAACTTTTTTCTTGTTTTCCCAAGGTCAGTGGTTGTACACCAATGATTGCAATATTGTTTCCAAAATTGTCAGAGTGTGCCTAACAATGGTGACATTTTCCTATGAACCCTTTGTAGAGTGACGTAGTTGTCAAAAACATACCATGGGTTGTCGAATCCTTCATTAGTATCATTTATTTATTAGATATCCCTTTTCTCCATGTTGTTTATTGTTATGTTGAGCATGATTGATTGTTAGTATTTCTCTAACCAAGGGTCGGTTGAACATTTGTTGGAGTGAATCCCTGAAAGGTGGTGGGTTGTGTGCATCCTAGATTCGTAACCTAGTGAAGATTGTAACCTCTTGGCAGATGAGCGAGGTTTGGGTGATCTTTCTATGCACACATTGAATATCACCTAGAGGAAGTTGATGTGTGAGGGACTATTGATCACTAAAGGGGTACCTTCTTGGTGTTTTGTGAGGTGGGTATTGTGGACCCCAATATGGTTGAGTTTGAGCAAGGAAAGTGTATGAGTCTGATTTGATTGTTTCTCCTTTCCTGATTTATCTATAACTATGTGATGTTGATTGAGTGTCATTGAATCCGAGCATAGGTATAAGGAGTGCATAATTGGATGATGAACCTAGTGAAGGTTGTGACCTCCTAGCAGCACGAGGGCTTCACTAGATAAACAATATGATAACATGTTGGTTTATAAAGGGGCAATTAAAATCAAAATATCAAAGGCCAATATAGTGGCATTATATTAGACATGGAGGGTTTTTTTTCTAAACTTAGGGTATAATATGGTAAAGAGGAGGGGGGGGGGTTAGAGGGATCAGGGATATAAAACGATATCAATTTTTTCATGTTTTATCTGCTTGTTCCCTTACTAGTTGAGGGTTTCTTTAGGGTATGGTATGTTTTGAGGGTTGGTAATTCTATCGAGTTTTATCTGCTCTTGCCTATGGTGGTTTTTATTTGACTCTACTTAAGGGCATGTTCGAGGGTTGGTATCGTGTTTGAGGTCCTCAAATAGTATGTCCAGAACACAACCCAGTCTCTTGTTAAGAAAGAAAAGGTATAAAGGACTGCTCCCATGGATGGATTGTTAGGCCCTTAATGATGGAAAACTACCCCATATAGTGTGGCGCATTACCCCCTATACTATGGTGCATTTGATATTATTTATGTCAGCTCGGGTCTATTATGTTGAGTATTTAGTTGTCATTGATGTCAAAGGTGTTCACAAATGACAAAGGAATAACCAGTGGATAAGTTGGAAGACTGAAGGTTACAGGTATCTAGAATAACAAAGGAATAACCCTATTACAGGTTGTAGGTTGCAAGGTGAATGACAAACGAATAACCCTATAGCAAGTTGAAAGACTAAGGATCGATCATCCAATGTTGTTGCTGAAAGAACTGTCATAGAGGATTTCCACAAAGAAATCGTGCAGATACGCAAAGTCATGGTGAGATCCGAATTCGATATAAAATCGACGGTCAAAAAGCATACCGCACGAGATCCATCTTGTCAGAGAACAAAGACTATATATGTAAATAGAAGAAGGCTCTCTATGGCCTCAAACAAGCTCCAAGGGCTTGGTTTTCAAGAATAGAGAGTTACTTAAAACAGTAAGGTTTTAAAATAGGAGCCACTGAAAGTAATCTTTACCTAAAGGTTGAAGATAAAAATATGATCATTGTTGTTGTCTATGTGGATGATATCATATTTGGAAGCAATCTTCAAATCCTAAGTGTAGATTTTTCCTTTGAAATGAATAAAGATTTCAAAATGTCAAGGTTGGGTGAATTAACATTCTTCTTGGGATTGCAAGTCTACCAAACAGACGAAAGAATTTTCATATCTCAAACTAAGTACATCAAAGATATATTGAAAAAGTTTAAATGGAAGATTCCAAACCCGTTGCTACTCCCATGGTCATTGTTTGCAAGTTAAGTAAGGATGATGAATCTCTGGAAGTAGATCATACCATGTTTAGATCCATGATTCGTAGTCTGCTATATGTGACAGCCATAAGACCAAATGTGATGCAAGTTGTTGGATTGGTAGCTAGATTCCAGTCATCTCCCAAAGAAACACATGTAACAACAACAAAAAGTATTTTTAAATATTTAAAAGGTACTATGGATTATGGTTTATGGTATGTGAAAGGACAAGACTTTACCTTGAAGGTGTTTGCTAACGCAGATTGGGCAGGAAGTGTTGATGATCGAAAGAGTACTAGTGGAGCAGTTTTTTCTGGGAAATTGTTTAGTATCTTGGTCAAGTAAAAAACAATCCTCCATTTCACTCTCTACAACAGAAGCAGAATATATTGCTACCGCCTCATGTTGCACTCAGGTTATTTGGATGATAAAAACCCTAGAAGATCTACTGGTAAAATATGAAAATCCAATAGTGATCAAACGTGATAACACTAGTGCTATAAATATGTCTAAAAACCCTATCATGCATTCTAAGACAAAAAATATACCTATCAAGTATCACTATCTAAGAGAACATGTATCTCAAAAAGTTGTCAAATTAGAATACATTGACACAGAAGAACAGATTGTTGACATTTTCACCAAACCACTACCTAAGGAAGCATTTGAGCGTCTTAGACAGAAAATGAGAGTAATACCGTTACAAAAGTACTAAGAGGACAAAGCTCAATCTCAGGGGGAGAAATGCTGACAGGGGGAGCTGTCAGACAGAAAGGTTCCTTTGTCATTGTTGTCAAAGATGGAGAATACTTGGAGGTTGCCATCAATGCCAAAGAGGGAGATTGTTGAGTATTTAGTTGTCATTGATGTTAAAGGTGTTCACGAATGACAAAGGAATAACCAGTATATATGGCGGTAGAATAAAGGTTTCAGGTATCCAGAATAACAAAGGAATAACCCTATTACAGGTTGTAGGATGCAAGGTGAATGATAGAAGAATAACCCTATAGCAAGTTGAACGACTAAAGATTGATCATCCGAATTTGTTGCTGAAAGAATTGTCGCAGAGGATGTCTGTAAAGAAATCATGCAGATCCTCAAAGTCATGGTGAGATCTGAATTCGATATAAAATCGATGGTCAAAAAATCTTACCACACAAGATCCAACGGCTGAGGATCAGTTCCGCAAAATATAGGTGGGAGGATGAAGTTCCGCAAAAGATCAAGATTGGACGGCTTATATTAGTCCTGCACTAGATCTGACGGTTAAGGAATAATTCTGATAGTTAGGTGTAAAATCCAAAGTTCCCCAAAAAGATCAAGGACCGGACGACTGAGATTAGTTCCTCCAAAAGAGATCGACGGTGCGAAAGAAAAATAAGGAAAAGGAATTGTGTTGAAAGATTCTATGAACCTGTAATCCGCATCCCGCAATCTCAGAATCGACGGTCAGGAAAACACTCGCAAAAGATCAACGATGCGGAATTGTTGTTGCCGAAATAACTTTGTGGAAATTCGAGATACGATTTTGGGAAATGTTACATCCCGCATCTCACATCCAGCAAATTTGAAGATCAACGTTCATGGAGAAGACCGATGACGATCAACAGTGGGGAATCGTTGAAACCAAAAATTGGTGTGGAAATACGATTTTGAAGGAGATATCTCTATGTCAGATCGATGGACTGAAGAGACTTAAAATTAGATCAATGATGGGGAATCATTGATTAGAAAATGTGGTGCGAAAATATGATTACAAGGAAGAAATCTATGCATTAGATTGAATATCCGGAGAGACTCAGAAATAGGATCATAGACTCTGATTAAAGTTGGAAGATGATCTTATGGAAAGACGATGGATATTGTAGAAGCACCAAAAAATGATAAACAAGGACATGGAAATAAATTTTGAGAACGAAATGTTGCCTTTGATGCAGTGATGCGACGTTTGAATGTGTAGATGATGAATAGGTATGTCTGTAAGTAAACAGTCATGATCCAAAATGAATGAACTTGGCTATGGAGAGATGCATGGGTAGGTAATAGGTAAAAGGTATTTAAATAAATGAATGTGTAAAGAATTAAGTGTCTCTATTAGTAAGTCTGATAGAGTCCAAAGTGGATATTTTTTCAACCGTTCTAAAAATACTGAGATGATCAGTCTAGGGTGGTAGGGTGGTGCTAGGGCAGGCCGCAGGTTTACAGGGGGTTAAAGCCTCCTTCCATTCATAGCTGGAGAATAGGGTGTCATAGCATCCTTGTCTGTTGTAGTAGGCAGAAAACAATAGGGGTGTTGTAGCATCCTAGTCTGTAGTTGGGGGCAAAACCTAGGGTTTGTTTTGCATCCTTTCTGCTGCAACATATAATTTTTTTTGTAAATTCATCTTATTAATGATTTTGTGTTGGTGGTTTTCTCTTTTGAGGTTTCCACGATAAAATATGTGTCTTGATTGTTTATTTTGTGTAATTTTAAAGTAAAAACTGACAATAGTAATTCACCCCCCCTCTCAATATTGTGGGATAAACCAACAATTGGTATCAAAGCAGGTTCCTTCACAAAACTGATTAACCATTGGAAGGAAGAACCCATCCAATAATTACAATTGATCAACAAGAAGGATTGGCCACTAACAAAACTCCACTATTTACCAGAGAAAATTATGCTTACTTGAGTGTAAGAATGAGGTGTCATATGATGTCCCTAGGATGGAAGGTTTGGGCAGCAACTAAAAAGGACCTTAAGACAGGAAACCAATACCCTACAGACATAGTTGAACTAGGTGAATATAGAGGTAATGCCAAAGCCCTAAATTCAATCTTAAGTGGTTTAACAAACTCGGTATTTACTAAAGTTATGCAATGCACATCCGCCAAATAGGCTTGGGACAAGTTGAGAATTATCTATGAAGGAGAATATAAGGTTAAAGAATCCAAAATTCAAACATATAAAGGTCAATTTGAAAGTCTTAAAATGAAAGAAGAAGAGAACATTGGTGAATACCTTCTTTGTGTAGACCAATTTGTTAATTCAATCAGAGGGCTTGGAGGAAAATTAAAAGAAAAGGAAGGAGTAAGAAAGGTACTAGGAACATTACCAATGAGATATGACCCAAAGGTATCCACCTTAGAAGAACGAGATTAGCTTAAAAAGGTAACAATGGATGAGTTACATGGAATTCTCACTGCGTATGAAATGAGAACAGGACAACATGGATCTTCAAGAAAAGAAGCAGTTTTTAAAGCCTCTTTAAAAAATGAATCAGAAAACCCAAATGATGAGGAATCCTTTTTCATTAATAAACTTGAGAGAGGGACTGGAAAATACAAAGGGAAGTTACCTTTCGAGTGTTTTAATTGTGGAAGGATTGGACATGTTTCGTCTAAATGCACCTACAGTAAACAAGATGAGAATGAAGAAAAGGCAAATTCAAAATTCAAAAGTGTAAAACATGAAACAAGAAAAAATCCTATGGGAAAAATAAAATTGTTTACACCATGGAAGACAGTGAAGATTTAGATGGAAGTGACGTTGAAGAAACTGAAGTTTTATTTATGGGCCTAGATACTCAAGCCTCAAATAGTGACTCAGATATGGAAGGAGAAGTAGACATAAGAGTTGAACTTGTTAGAACCCTTGAAGAACTTGAGAAATGTATGAAAAAGAACAGAGAATCTCTTGTCATCAGTCAGTTGGAAGCTCAACTCCTAGATTCCAAAAAGTTTGAGGAGGACCTAAAACTATAGCTCAAAAGAAGAATACAAGAGTCTAAAAATCTTGCAGAAGAAATCATGCAATTCAAGAGAAAGCTTGATGAAGGATCTATCAAATCAAAATTTGAGAATAACTCAAGGATTCTAGATGACATTCTGAGTAGCCAAAGACCATCGGGTGATAGGTCTGGTTTGGGGTTCGTTAAAGAAAAGAAGCCAGATATTTTTACTGTCACAAGTGAAGAAGGAAGTAAGAAAAGCTATGCTGAAGTACTAAAGACTCCAACTAAAAAGGAAAGAAGCAAGAAAGCTGGGTCAATTTCTCAAGATAAAAAACAGAAACAATCTAGCACCCAAAATACCAAATAGATATCTACAAATCATTTTAGGTCACTGCTTTGCTTGTAATAATTTTTTCCATAAATCTTTAAACTGCAGAACTGAAAGAAAGGTTTTTGAATGAAAGAAGAAGTCATCAAGTAATGAGTCGAAGAGAAATAAGAATCTTTTCACATTACTTCAAAAATATGACATAGAATGTTATAAATGTAATAACCATGGACATATGACAAGAGATTGTAAACTGAAGACTCATACAAGGAATATTTTTGCAATCAAACCTCATAACACCAAACAAAAGAAGTACTGGAAAGAGAAGGAAGAAATGGAAAGTTCCATGATTGCTTTATGTGCAACCGAAATCCAAAACTTATTGCACTTGTAGAGTGGTTGTTGAAAACATATGACTGGTGACTGAAGCAAATTCATAACACTACAAGATAATAAGGGAAAAGTCACTTTTGGAGACAGTTTGTCTTCCAAAATAATCGACAAAGGAAGAGTTGTTGTCAATAGCAATATCAAAGCAGAAAATGTTTTGCTAGTTGAAAAATAAAGCCTAATCTCCTTAGTGTAAGTCAAACATGTGACCAAGTACAAATTTGCATATTTGGCTCGAAAAATTGTGAAATCAAGAATAAGAAATTAGGAAAGGTTGTTGGCATTGCTATGAGAAATACAAACAATGTATATATCTTGTAAAATGAAAACCAAAGTTACTTGAGTATGGTAGATGAAAGTTGGTTATGGAACAGAAAGTTGGGACATTTAATTTTTGAGAATCTTGCCAAAATAAGCACAAAGGAACCTGTAAGAGATCTACCAAAAATTGTAGTTCCTCTAAATTTGTATGTAAACATTGTCAACATGGGAAGCAAAACAGAGCCATATTTAAAATAAAAGAACATATGACCTCACACCCTTTGGAGATAATACAAACAGACCTTTGTGGACCAACCATAACTAAAATATTGCTAGGGGATCACTGTTTCATGTTGCTCATTGATTATTACAAAAGGATGGCATGGGTGGCATTCCTCAAAGAAGAATCAAAAGATTTTGAAAATTTTAAAATCTTCAAGGAAATGGCTGAAAACGAGTCAGGTATGAAAATCAAATGACTTAGATCAGATAATGGGGGAGAATTTACCTAAAATCAATTCAATGAGTTCTGTGAAGGTCATGAAATTAAGAGACAATTTTCAGTTGCAAAAACTCCTCAACAGAATGGGGTTGTTGAAAGGAAAAATAGAACAATCCAAGAAGCTTCCAGAACTATGCTCAATGAAATTGTCAGATTCATTTTGGAGAGAATCTGTATACATAGTTGTCTACATACTTAACAGAGGACAACTCAGAGTGAATAAGGATAAGATCCCCTACGAATTGTGGTATGGAAGACCAGCCTCAGTTAAATATTTTAAAGTGTTTGGAAGTAACTATTACATCAAAAGAAACGAGGATGACCTTGGAAATTTTGAATCTAGGACTGATTAAGGAATATTTTTAGGATACTCATCCACCAAAAAGGCATATAGGTGTTATAATAAAAGGTTACATAAAATTGTAGAAAGCGTTGATCTGAAAGTAGATGATATAAAACCAAGGAAAGAGAAAAATCTTGACAGCATTGAAAATACATATGATGATGAAATAAAACACTTGCAAAAGGATGAGAGCACTCATAATGAAGAAGAAGAAAAAGAGAAGGAAGATACACAGGAAGATGATGAAGAGCTCCCTAGACCTAACACTAAAACTCCTTTTAGAAGGGTACAAAAGGATCATCTGGAGTCACAGATCATGGGTGATAACAATGCTGGAGTCAAAACAAGAAGACAACTTCTAGATGTGGAACAAGACTTACTCTCAATAATAGAACCCAAGAACTTTACAGAAGCCAGCAAAAGTGATGATTGGGTCAAAGCCATGAATGAAGAAATAGATCAGATTGAGAAAAATGACACCTGGGAGCATGTCCCAAGACTTGAAGATAAGAACATTGTAGGAACCAAATGGATTTTTATAAACAAGTTCAATCAAGATGGACAAGTAATAAGGAACAAAACAAGATTGGTTTGTAATGGGTATTCATAAGTGGAAGGTACTGATTTTGAAGAAATTTATGCTCATGTAGCTTGACTTGAAGCAATCAAAATGTTTTTAGCGCTGTCATGCCATAAAAACTTCAAAGTATAACAAATGGATGTCAAGTCTGCATTCCTAAATGGAAAAATAGAAGAGGAAGTATATATTGAAAAACCTAAAGGGTTTCTCTTGTCAGAGAACAAAGACTATGTCTGTAAACTGAAGAAGGCTCTCTATGGCCTCAAACAAGCTCCAAGAGCATGGTTATCAAGACTAGACATTTACTTAAAACAACAACATTTTAAAAGAGGAGCCACTGAAAGTAATATTTATGTAAAGGTTAAACATAATAATTGATCATTGTTGTTGTCTATGTGGATGATATAATATTTGGAAGCAATCTTCAAATCCTAAGTGGATATTTTTCCTCTAAAATGAAGAAAGAATTTGAAATCTCAATGTTGGGTGCATTAACATTCTTCTTGGGATTGCAAGTCTACCAAATAGACGAAGGAAATTTCATATCTCAAACTAAGTACATCAAAGATATATTGAAAAAGTTTAAAATGGAAGATTCCAAACCTGTTGGTATTCCCATGGTCATTGGTTGAAAGTTAAGTAAGGATGATGAATCTCTGGAAGTAGATCATACCATGTTTAGATCCATGATTGGTAGTGTTCTATATGTGACACCCACAAGACTAGATGTGATGCAAGCTGTTGGATTGGTAGTTAGATTCCAGTCAGCTCCCAAAGAAACACATGTAACAGCAGTAAAAAGGTTTTTTAAATATTTAAAAGGTACTATGGAGTATGGTTTATGGTATCCAAAAGGACAAGAATTTACCATGAAGGCGTTTACTGATGCATATTGGGAAGGAAGTGTTGATGATCGATAGGGAACTAGTGGAGAAACATTTTTTTCTGGAAAATTGTTTAGTATCTTGGTCAAGTAAAAATCAATCCTCCATTTCACTCTCTACAACAGAAGCAGAATATATTGCTGCCGCCTCATGTTGCACTTAGGTTATTTGGATGGGACAAACCCTAGAATATCTACTAGTAAAATATGAACATCCAATAGTGATAAAATGTGATAACACTAGTGCTATAAATATGTCTAAAAACCCTATCATGCATTCTAAGACAAAACATATACCAATCAAGTATCACCATCTAAGAGAACATGTATCTCAAAAGCTGTCAAATTAGAATACATTGACACAAAAGAATAGATTGCTGACATTATCACCAAAACACTACCTAAGGAAGCCTTTAAGCCTCTTAGAAAGAAAATGGGATTAATACCATTACAAAAGTACTAAGAGGAGAAAGCTCAATCTCAGGGGGAGAAATGTTGACAGGGGGAGCTGTCAGACAAAAGGTTCCTTTGTCATTATTTTCAAAGGGGAGAATGCTTAGAGGTTGCCATCAATGCCAAAGGGGGAGATTGTTGAGTATTTAGTTTCCATTGATGTCAAAGGTGATCACGAATGACAAAGAAATAACTAGATATGGTGGTAGACTGAAGGTTTCATGTATTTAGAATAACAAAGGAATAACCGTATTACAGGTTGCAGTTTGCATGGGGAATGACAGACAAATAACCCTATAGCAAGTTGAACAACTAAAGATCAATCATGCAATGTTGTTGCTGAAAGAACTGTCACAGAGGATTTCCGCAAAGAAATCGTGCAGATCCGCAAAGTCACGGTGAGATCCAAATTCGATGGTAAAAAATCATCTCGTACGAGATCCAATGACTGAGGATCAATTTCACAAAAGATAGGTGGGAGGATGAAGTTCCGCAAAAGATCAAGATCAGATAGCCTATATTAGTCTTCCACTAGATCCGATGGCTAAGGATTAATTCCGACAGCTAGGCGAAAAATCCAAAGTTCCCCCCAAAAAGATCAAGGACCGGATGGATGAGATTCATTCTGATAAAAGAGATTGATAATGTGGAAAATGGATTTGGTCTAAATAGTCTATGAAACTGTAATCTGCATCCCGCAATTTGGGAATCGACGGTCAGGAAAACACAAGCAAAATATCAACAGTGCAGAATTGTTGTTGCGGAAAGTCGAGATATGATTTTGGGAAATGTTACATCCCGCATCCTGCATCCCGTAAATTTGAAGATAGACGCTCAGGGAGAAGATCGATGAAGATCAATGGTGGGGAATCGTTGAAACATAAACTTTGTGCAAAAATAGGATTTCGAAGGAGAAATCTATATGTCATATCGACAGACCATAGAGACTCAAACTTAGATCAACGGTGTGGAATCGTTGATGAGAAACGTGGTGTGAAAATAAAATTTCAAGGAAGAAATCTATGCATTAGATCGATGGTCCAAAGAGACTCAGAAATAGTATCAATGGCTCTAATTAAAGTTGGAAGATGATATTGCAGAAAGAAGATGGATATTGTAGAAGCACCAGAAAATGATAAATACGGCTGTAGAAATGAATTATGAGAACGAAATATTTCCTTTGCTGAAGTGATGCGACGTTTGAATGGGTAGACGATGAAGAGGTATGTCTGTAAGTAAATAGTCATGATCCAAAACTAAAGAACACAAATATGGAGAGATGCATGGGTAGGTAATAGGTAAAAGGTATTTAAATAAATGAATGTGTAAAGAATTAAGTGTCTATGTTAGTAAGTCTGATAGAGTCCAAAGTGGATATTTTTTCAACCATTCTAAAAAGACTAAGAAGATCAGTCTAGTGTGGCAGGGTGGTGCTAGGGTAGGCCACATTTCTGCAGGGGGTCGAAGCCTCCTTCCATTCGTAGCTGGAGAACAGGGTGTCGTAGCATCCTTGTCTTTTGTAGCACGCAGAAAACCATAGGAGTGTTGTAGCATCCTAGTATGTAGTTGCAAGAAAAACCTAGGGTATGTTTTGCATCCTTTCTGCTGTAGTAGATAAACAATTTTGTAAATTCATCTTATTAATGAGTTTGTGTTAGTGGTTTTCTCTTTTGAGGTTTCCACGATAAAATTTGTGTCTTGATTGTTGATTTTGTGTAATTTTAAAGTAAAAATTGACAATACTGATTCACCCCCCCCTCTCAGTATTGTGGGATAAATAAACATATTAGTGGGTCTATTAGTTGTTATTGTACACCTTTGTCTCCTATATATAGGAAGGAGATATTCTCATTTTAGTCATGATTGTATCTTATATTGCCTTGTGTACTTAGTACATTGTGTAAGGAGGTTCCTCCCTCGAAGAGGATTGGTATTTATTTCTATTATTCATTCTTAAGGTGTGTATTACTCTCTGATTGTATATTTTTACTCTTTTTATGTTATTTCTGGGACTTGGTTGCATAATATTTGGTATCAAAGCTCTTTCCTCGGGACTGGATTCTGCAAAACAAATCATCTTGGAATTTTTTATACAACATTTTTTCTAGAAGGATTCAGAGATCTAAGTTAAAATCCCTTTTTTGTAACTGAACGAACTATCTCCAATCCAAAATTCAGATCCCAATCCATTACATGTTTGGAGATAATTGTGGGTGAATCTAGGGTTTTTCACTAGTTGAAAACCTACTCTAAAACATGTATTCTAGGGAAAAAGATCATATCTGAGGCATCCGAGATCCAGATTGAGTGAGACTAGTTGTATTGGAAAGAGGAAGGACCAAGGTATCTATGGTAGATTTTTTAGCTATAGAAACGAAATATTGGACATGTGGAATATAGTACAAGTTTTCTCTTTTGGATAGGCCAAAAATAAGAATATTTAGGAGATTTGCAATTACTTTTTGTTGGCACATCCAAATTAGGTCAAAACTATGGAGTTGTAAATTGGACACATCGGGGTACCATAAGCCAAAGTTTCAGACCCTAAAGAGTTGAAATCCAAATTTTACCTTAGTTACAAGTCGACCCAAAAATAGTCTTCTAATCAAGGTTTGAAAAATGTACGCCATTTTGCATTTGAATAGCTTTGAGTAGAAGGATCTATTTGTGGTAAACCCTAGGGAGTGATATATATTTATTGTTCAAAATTACACCAAAAGGAACTGTAAATAATCACACTCCACATAAACCCACTGAGGATTCATCCCCAACATACAATGAAATGGAATACATCTCTTTTAGAGTGTCTAAGTTGGAAGATATGATTAAAGGAAATGTGAAAATTGACGACTTAGTTAAACTGGAAAATAAGATGTCTAGTAAAGAGGATATCAAAAGGATTGCTAGTAAAGAGAATATCAAAGGATGGATATAAAATAATATCTTCAAGCCTTGAAGGAATTAATGAAGGATATAAAACATAGCTTTATTCCTCATGTAGAGGATAAGGAGGAAAAACAGGACTTATTCTAGTCACGTCTAGAGAAAATTGAAAAACAAGAGGAGAGTAGGAAGTTGGAGTCTTCAAAAGTTTATGATTCACTACAAAATTATGGGTTCAATTTAGGTCCAAGGAACTACTTTATCCCCAATATTTACATGAGAAACACATGTAACAATAGTAAAAACGATTTTTAAATATTTAAAAGGTACTATAGAGTATGGTTTATGGTATCCGAAAGGACAAGACTTTACCTTGAAGGCGTTTACTGATGTAGATTGGGCAGGAAATGTTGATGATTGAAAGAGTACTAGTGGAGTAGAATTTTTTTATGGGAAATTGTTTAGTATCTTGGTAAAGTAAAAAAAAATCCTCCATTTCACTCTCTACTATAGAAGCATAATATATTGCTACCGCCTCATGTTGCACTCAGGTTATTTGGATGAGACAAACCCTAGAAGATCTACTAGTAAAATATGAACATCCAATAGTGATCAAATGTGATAACACTAGTGCTTAAAATATGTCTAAAAACCCTATCATGCATTCTAAGAAAAAACATATACCAATCAAGTATCACTATCTAATAGAATAGGTATCTCAAAAAGTTGTCAAATTAGAATACATTGACACAAAAGAACAGATTGCTGACATTTTCACCAAACCACTACCTAAGGAAGCCTTTGAGCACCTTAGATAGAAAATGGGAGTAATACCTTTAAAAAAGTACTAAGAGGAGAAAGCTCAATCTTAGGGGGAGAAATGTTGATAGGGGGAGCTGTTAGACATAAAGGTTCCTTTGCCATTGTTGCCAAAGGGGGAGAATGCTTAGAGGTTTCCATCAATGCCAAAGGGTGATATTGTTGAGTATTTAGTTGTCATTGATGTCAAAGGTGTTCATGAATGACAAAGGAATAAATAGTAGATATGGTGGCAGACTGGAGGTTGCAGGTATCCATAATAACAAAGGAATAACCCTATTATAGGTTGCAGGTTGCAAGGTGAATGACAGATGAATAACCCTATAGAAAGTTGAACAACTAAAGATCGATCATCCAATGTTGTTGCTAGAAGAACTGTCGCATAGGATTTCTGCAAAGAAAGCGTGCAAATCCAAAAAGTCATGGTGAGATATGAATTCAATCTAAAATCGACGGTCAGAAAGCATCCCGCACGAGATCCAACGACCGAGGATCAGTTCCACAAAATATAGGAAGGAGGATGAAGTTCCACAAAAGATCAAGATTGGACGACTTATATTAGTCTCACACTAGATTCGACGGTTAAGGATTAATTCCTTCAGTTAGGTGGAAAATCCAAAGTTCCCCAAAAAGATCAAGGACTGGACAGCTGAGATTATTTCCACCAAAAGAGATCGACGGTGCCGAAGAAAAATGTGAAAAATGAATTGCGTTTAAATATTCTGTGAACCTGTAATCCACATCTCGCAATATGGGAATCAATGGTGGTCGAGAAAACACCCGCAAAAGATACAGAATGAGGAATTGTTGTTGCGGAAAGAAGTTTGAGGAAAGTCGAGATACGATTTTTGGAAATGTTACATCCCGCATCCTACAAATTTGAAGATCGATGCTCATGGAGAAGACCGATGAAGATCAATGGTGGGGAATCGTTGAAACAGAAGCTTGGTGTGGAAATATGATTTCGAAGGAGAAATATGTATGTCAGATCGATGGACCGAAGAGACTCAAAATTAGATCAACAGTGGGGAATCGTTGATGAGAAAACGTGGTGTGGAAATATGATTTCAAGGAAGAAATATATGCGTTAGATCGACAGTCTGGAGAGACTCAGAAATAGGATCAATGACTCTAATTAAAACTGGAAGATGATCTTGCGGAAAGAAGATGGATATTGCAGAAGCACTATAAAATGATAAACAGGGCCACGGAAATGAATTCTGAGAACGAAACGTTTCCTTTGCTGAAATGATGCGACGCTTGAATGGGTAGATGATGAAGAGGTATGTCTGTAAGTAAACAATCATGATACAAAATGAAAGAACTCAGCTATGGAGAGATGCGTGGGTAGGTAATAGGTAAAATGTAATTAAATAAATGAATGTGTAAAGAATTAAGTGTCTCTGTTAGTAAGTCTGATAGAGTCCAAAGTGGATAGTTTTTCAACCGTTCTAAGAAGACTGAGAAGATCATTCTAGGATGGTAGAGTGGTGCTAGGGCAGGCCACAGGTATGTAGGGGGCCGAAGCCTCCTTCTAGTCATAGCTGGAGAATAGGGTGTCGTAGCATCCTTGTCTGTTGTAGCAGGAAGAAAACTATAGGGGTGTTGTAGCATCCTAGTCTGTTGTTTCAGGAAAAACCTAGGGCGTATTTGCATCCTTTCTGCTGCAGCAGATAAACAATTTTGTAAATTCATCTTATTAATGAGTTTGTGTTGGTGGTTTTCTCTTTTGAGGTTTCCACGATAAAAAATTGTGTCTTGATTGTTGATTTTGTGTAATTTTAAATTAAAAAATGACAATACTGATTCACCACCCCTCTCATTATTTTGGGATAAACCAACAAATGGTATCAGAGCAGGTTCCTTCAAAAATCAACTTAACCACTGGAAGGAAGATCCCATCCATTAATTACAATGGATCAAGAAGAAGGATTGACCACTAACAAACCTACACTATTTACTAGAGAAAATTATGCTTACTTGAGTGTAAGAATGAGGTGTTATCTGATGTCCCTGGGACAGAAGGTTTCAGAAGCAACTGAAAAGGACCTTAAGATAGGAAACCAATACCCTACATACATAGCTGAACTAGTCGAATATGAAGGTAATTCCAAATCCCTAAATGTAATCTTAAGTGGTTTAACAAACTTAGTATTTACTAAAGTTATGCAATGCACATATGCCAAACAGGCTTGGGACAAGTTGAGAATTATCTATGAAGGATAATCTAAGGTTAAAGAATACAAACTTCAAACATATAAATATCAATTTGAAAGTATTAAAATGAAAGAAGAAGAGAACCTTGGTGAATACCTTCTTCGTGTAGACAAATTTGTTAATGCGATCAGAGGGCTTGGAGGAAAATTAAAAGAAAAGGAAGTAGTAAGCAAGGTACAAAGAACAATATTACCAATGAGATATGACCCAAAGGTATTCGCATTAGAAGAACAAGATGATCTTAAAAAGGTAACAATGGATGCGTTACATGGAATTCAAACTGCGTATGAAATGAGAACAAGAAAAAATGGATCTTCAAGAAAAGAAGCAACTTTTAAAGCCTCCTTAAACAATGAATCAGAAAATCCAAATGATGAGAAATCCTTTTTCATTAATAAACTTGAGAGAGGGACTGGGAAATACAAAGGGAAGTTACCTTTAAAGTGTTTTAATTGTGGAAGGATTGCACATTTTCCCTCTAAATGCACCCACACTAAACAAGATGAGAATGAAGAAAAGGAAACTTTGAAATTTGAAAAGGGTAAAACAGGAAACAAGAAAAAATCCTATGGGAAAAAAGAAAATTGTTTACACCATGGAAGACAGTGAATATTCAAATGGAATTCAAGTTGAAGAAACTGAATTTTTATTTATGGTCCTACATACTCAAGCCTCAAAAAGTGACTCATATATGGAAGGTGAAGTAGACCTAAGAGTTGAAATTGTTTGCGCCATTGAAGAACTTGGGAAATGCATGACAAAGAATAGACAGTCAAATATTGTCATCAGTCAGTTGGAAGCTCAACTCCTAGATGCCAAAAAGGTTGAGGAGTACCTAAACCTACAACTCAAAAGAAGAATGCAGGAGTCTCAAAATCTTGCAGAAGAAATCGTACAATTCAAGAGAAAGCTTGATGAAGGATCTATCAAATCAAAATTCGAGAATATCTCAAGGATTCTAGATGACATTATGAGTATCCAAAGACCATTAGGTGATAGGTCTGGTTTGGGGTTCATTAAAGAAAAGAAGCCAGAGAGTTTTCCTATCACAAGTCAAGAAGGAAGTAAGAAAAGCTATGCTAAAGTACTAAAGACTCCAACTAAAAAGGAAAGAAGCAAGAAAGTTGGGTTAATTTCTCAAGATAAAAATAGAAACAATCTAGCACACAAAAGACCAAATAGATATCTATAGATATTTTTAGGTCACTACTTTGCTTGTAATAATTTTGGCCATAAAGATTTAAACTACATAATTGAAAGAAAGGTTTCTGAACGCAAGAAGAAGTCATCAAGTAATGAGTCGAAGGGAAATAATAATCTTTTCACATTACTTCAAAAATATGACATTGAATGTTATAAATGTAATAACCATGGACATATGACAAGAGATTTTAAACTGAATACTCATACAAGGAATATTGTTGCAATCAAACCTCAGAACACCAAACAAAAGAAGTACTGGAAAGAGAAGGAAGAAATGGAAAGTTTCATGATTGCTTTATGTGCAACTAAAAGCCAAAACCTATGGCACTTGGACAATGGTTGTTCAAAACATATGACCAGTGACTCAAGAAAATTCATAACACTAAGATATAATAAGGGAAAAGTCACTTTTGGAGACATTCTGTCTTCCAAAATAATTGGTAAAGGAACAACAAGATCAAAGCAGAAAATGTTTTGCTAGTTGAAAAACTCAACCCTAATCTCCTCAATGTAAGTCAAACATGTGACCAAGGACATAGTTTCATATTTGACTTAGAAAAATATGAAATCAAGAATAAGAAATCAGGAAAGGTCGTTGGCATTGCTATGAGAAATACAAACAGTGTATATATCTTGGAAAATTAAAACCAAAGCTACTTGAGTATGGTAGATGAAAGTTGGTTATGGCACAGAAAGGTTGGGACATTTAAGTTTTGACAATATTACCAAAATAAGCACAAAGGAAGCTGTAAGATATCTACCAAAAAGTGTAGTTCCTCTAAATTTTGTATTAAAACATTGTCAACAAGGGAAGCAAACCAGAGCCAATTTTAAAATAAAAGAACATATGACCTCACACCCTCTGGAGATAATACACATAGACCTTTGTGGACCAACTAGAACTAAAATCTTGCTAGGGGATCACTATTTCATGTTTCTCATTGATTATTACACAAGGATGACATGGGTGGAATTCCTCGAAGAAAAATCAAAATCTTTTGAAAATTTTAAAATCTTCAAGGCAATGGCTGAAAATGAGTCAGGTATGAAAATCAAATGCCTTAGATCAGATAATGGGGGATAATTTACCTCAAATGAATTCAATGAGTTCTGTGAAGGTCATGAAATTAAGAGACAATTTTCAGTTGCAAAAACTCCTCAACAGAATAGGGTTGTTGAAAGGAAAAATAGAACAATCCAAGAAGTTGCCAGAACTATGCTCAATGAAGCAAAAATATTACATTCAATTTGTAGAGAATCTGTATACATAGCTGTCTACATACCTAACAGAGGAAAACTTAGAGTGAATACGGATAAGAGCCCCTATGAATTGTGGTATGGAAGACCAGCCTCAGTCAAATATTTTAATGTGTTTGGTAGTAATTGTTAGATCAAAGGAAATGAGGATGACCTTGGAAAGTTCGAATCCAGGACTGATGAAGGAATGTTTTTAGGATACTTATCCACCAAAAAGGCATATAGGTTTTATAATAAAGGTTACATAAAATTGTAGAAAGTGCTGATATGAAAGTAGATGATATAAACCCAAGGAAAGAGAAAATTCTTGACAACATTGAAAATACATATGATGATTAAATAAAAGACTTACAAAAGCATGAGAGCATTCATAATGAAGAAGAAGACAAAGAGAAGGAATATACACAAGAATATGATGAACACGTCCCTAGACCTGACACTAAAACTCCTTCTAGAAGGGTACAAAAGGATTGTCCGAAGTCACAGATCACGGGTGATAAAAATGCTGGAGTCAAAACAAGAAGACAACTGCCAGATATGGAACAAGCCTTACTCTCAATAATAGAACCCAAGAAATTTACAAAAGCCAGCAAAAGTGATGATTGGCTCAAAGCCAGGAATGAAGAAGTAGATCAAATTGAGAAAAATGACACCTGGGAACTTGTCCCAAGACCTGAAGATAAGAACATTGTAGGAACCAAATGGATTTTTAAAACAAGTTCAATCAGGATGGACAAGTAATAAGGAACAAAGCAAGATTGGTTTGGAAGGGGTATTCCCAAGTGGAAGGTATTTATTTTGAAGAAACTTATTCTCATGTAGCTCGGCTTGAAGAAATCAGAATGTTTTTAGCACTGTCATGCCATAAAAACTTCAAAGTATATCAAATAGATGTCAAGTCGACATTCCTAAATGGAGAACTAGGAGAAGAAGTATATATTGAACAACCTGAAGGGTTTCTCTTGTCAAAAAACAAAGACTATGTCTGTAAACTTAAGAAGGCTCTCTATGGCCTCAAACAAGCTCCAAGAGCGTGGTTTTCAAGACTACACAATTACTTAAAACAACAAGGTTTTAAAAGAGGAGCCACTGAAAGTAATATTTACCTAAAGGTTGAAGATAAAAATATGATTATTGTTGTTGTCTATGTGGATGATATAATATTTGGAAGCAATCTTCAAATCCTACGTTTAGATTTTGCCTTTGAAATGAAGAAAGAATTCGAAATGTCAATGCTGGGTGAATTAACATTCTTCTTGGGATTGCAAGTCTACCAAACAGATGAAGGAATTTTCATATCTCAAACTAAGTACATCAAAGATATATTGAAAAAGTTTAAAATGGAATATTTAAAACCTGTTGGTACTCTAATGGTCATTGGTTGAAAGTTAAGTAAGGATGATGAATCTCTGGAAGTAGATCATACCATGTTTAAATCCATGATTGGTAGTCTTCTATATGTGACAACCACAAGATTAGAATCTAGATGTGATGCAAGTTGTTGGATTGGTAGTTAGATTCCAGTCAAATCCCAAAGAAACACATGTAACAACAGTAAAAAAGGATTTTTATATATTTAAAAGGTACTATGGAGTATGGTTTATGGTATCTGAAAGGACAAGACTTTACCTTGAAGGCGTTTACTGATGTAGATTGGGCAGGAAGTGTTGATGATCGAAAGAGTACTAGTCGAGCAACATTTTTTCTAGGAAATTGTTTAGTATCTTGGTCAAGTAAAAAACAATCCTCCATTTCACTTTCTACAGCAAAAGAAAAATATATTTCCGCCGCCTCGTTTTGCACTCAGATTATTTGGATGAGACAAACCGTATAAGATCTACTAGTAAAATATGAACATCCAATAGTGATCAAATGTGATAACACTAGTTCTATAAATATGTCTAAAAACCCTATCATGCATTCTAAGACAAAACATATACAAATCAAGTATCACTATCTAAGAGAATAGGTATCTAAAAAAGATGTCAAATAAAAATACATTGACACAAAAGAATAGATTGCTAATATTTTCACCAAACCACTACCTAAGGAAGCCTTTGAGCATCTTAGATAGAAAATGGGAGTAATACCATTACACAAGTACTAAGAGGAGAAATCTCAATATCAGGGGGAGAAATGCTGATAGGGGGAGCTGTAAGACAGAAAGGTTCCTTTGTCATTGTTGTCAAAGGGGGAGAATGCTTAGAGGTTGCCATCACTGCCAAAGGGGGAGATTGTTGATTATTTAGTTGTCATTGATGCCAAAGGTGTTCACGAATGACAAAGGAATAACCGGTAGATATGGTGGCAGACTGAAGGTTCCAGGTATCCATAATAACAAAGTAATAACCCTATTACAGGTTGCAGGTTGAAAGGTGACTGACAGATGAATAACCCTATAGCAAGTTGAACAACTAAAGATCGATCATGCAATTTTGTTGCTGAAAGAACTGTCGAAGAGGATTTCCGCAAAGAAATCGTGTAGATGCGCAAAGTCATGGTGAGATCCAAATTCGATCTAAAATCCAACGGATGAGGACCAATTCCACAAAAGATAGGCGGGAGGATGAAGTCCCACAAAAGATCAAGATCGGATAGCTTATATTAGTCCTGCACTAGATCTGACAGTTAAGGATTAATTCCAACAGTTAAGCGAAAAATCCAAAGTTCCCCAAAAAGATCAAGGACCAGACGACTAAGATTAGTTTCGCCAAAAGAGATCAACAGTGTGGAAGAAAAATATGGAAAATGAATTGCATTTAAATATTCTGTGAACCTGTAATCTGCATCCCACAATCTGGGAATTAACGGTCAGGAAAACACCCGCAAAATATCAACAATGCAGAAAGAAGTTTACGGAAAGTCAAGATATGATTTTGGGAAATGTTACATCCTGCATCCCGCAAATTTGAATATCGACGCTCATGGAGAATACCGATGAAGATCAATGGTGGGGAATAAATGAAACAGAAACTTGTTACAGAAATACAATTTCAGGAGAAATTTGTATGTCAGATCGATGGATCGGAGAGACTCAAAATTAGATCAACAGTGGGGAATCGTTGGTGAGAAAACGTGGTGCAAAAATAGTATTTCGAGGAATAAATCTATGCGTTAAATCTACGGTCTAGAGAGACTCAAAAATAGGATCAATGACTCTGATTAAAGCTGGAAGATGATCTTGCGGAAAGAAGATGGTTATTGCAGAAGCACCGAAAAATGATAAACAGGGCTGTGAAAATGCATGTTGAGAACGAAACCTTTCCTTTGTTGAAGTGATGTGATGTTTGAATGGGTAGATGATGAAGAGGTATGTCTGTAAGTAAATATTCATGATCCAAAACGATAGAATGCAGCTATGGAGAGATGCCTAGGTAGGTAATAGGTGAAAGGTATTTAAATAAATGAACGTGTAAAGAATTAAGTGTTTCTGTTAATAGGTCCGATAGAGTCCAAAGTGGATAGTTTTTCAACCATTCTAAAAAGACTGAGAATATCAGTCTAGGGTGGAAAGGTGGTGCTAGGGCAGGCCTTAGGTCTAAAGGGGGTCAATGCGTCCTTCCAGTCGTAGCTGGAGAACAGGGTGTCGTAGCATCCTTGTATTTTGTAGCAGGTAGAAAACCATAGGGGTGTTGTAGCATCCTAGTCTATAGTTGCAGGAAAAACCTAGGGTGTATTTTGCATCCTTTCTGCTGCAGCATATAATTTTTTTTGTAAATTCATCTTATTAATGAGTTCGTGTTGGTGGTTTTCTCTTTTGAGGTTTCCACGATAAAATCTGTGTCTTGATTGTTGATTTTGTGTAATTTTAAAGTAAAAAATGACAATACTGATTCACCCCCCCCCCTCCTCTCAGTATTGTGGGATAAACCAACATATTAGTGGGTCTATTAGTTATTATTGTACACCTTTGCCTTCTATATATAGGAAGTAGATATTCTCATTTTAGTCATGATTGTATCTTATATTGTCTTGTGTACTCAGTACATTGTGTAAGGAGGTTTCTCCCTCGAAGAGGATTGATATTTATCTCTATTATTCATTCTTAAGGCGTGGATTACTCTCTTATTCTATATTTTTACTCTTTTTATGTTATTTTCGGGACTTGGTGGCATAATATTTGGTATCAAAGCTCTTTCCTCGGGACTGGTTTCTGCAAAACAAGTCATCTTGGAATTGTTTATACAACTTTTTTTCTACAAGGATTCAAAGATCTAAGTTAAAAAACCTTTTTTGTAACAAAACGAACTATCTCTAGTCCAAAATTTAGATCTTGATCCATTACATGTTTGGATATAATTGTGGGAAAATCTAGGGTTTTTCACTAGTCGAAAACCTATTCTAAAACATGTATTCTAGGGAAAAGGGTCATATCTGAGGCATCCAAGATCCAAATCTAGTAAGACTAGTTGTATCTGAAAGAAGAAAGACCAAGGTATCTGTGGTCGGATGTTTCAACTATAGAAACAAAATATTGGACATGTGGCATATAGTACAAGTTCTCTCTTTTGGATAGGCCAAAAATAAGAATATTTGGGAGATTTGCAATTACTTTTTGTTGGCACATCCAAATTAGGTCAGAACTATGCAGTTGGTATTAAATTGAGCACATAGATATTTGGACAAACACATAACTCACAAGATATATCACACTATTTACTCAGTAATTGAAGAATGAAACAGTACAAAAATGGCTTGCAACTGTGAATGATTTTATTAATCAAAAAGTAATTAGATGATGAATTNATCCACATGAGGAAATTCGAATTGATTAGACTCTACTTGACTGTAGGTAACTAAGACCTTGTCTAAATCATTATCGGAGGACTCAATAGTTAATTGACCTTATCTAAATCATTATCGGAGTTCATTAGAGTTCTAAAACACAACTCAAGTGTCTACTTCAATGTTAACTAAGGCTAACTGACTGTGGTAGGTGAGGAATGTGCCTCTCCTACATGTAGCCATGCAAACCTAGCACTAACTGAATGTAGAGGACTATAACTAAATGTAACTGACTCCTAACTCATCTTTACTAGTCACTAACTGAACTCAACAAATGAAGGTTGATATTGGCACTCCCAGTCGCTCCGAAATTATAGGGATTGATCTAGGAGGCTCCTAAACTGATGCATGAAAGTGAAATCCGTGGCAGTAGGCCTCAATTAGTGTTCCCCACACTTCAGTAACTGGAACATGTGCCCCAATTAGGCCAAGTGGACCCAATGGTGCTAGTGACTAAAAATAGAATGGAAGGACTCCCGATTTAGACATGACTCCTAATTTAGACATATGAACAAATTGGACAAGGGAGGATTAATAATCTTAACACCCCCCCTGAATGCTAACTTGGACAATTTGTGGGCCCTGGTAACTAAGACCATAGGTCACCCATTACATCAAGTAAAGTAAAGTAACTTCTCAATACAAGGAGTTGGGGAAAAAACAACAAGGGAAAAAATCCCCCCCCCCTATCTAAGCAGATAGAATATGGAGTCAAGTTTGAAAAACTTGGAAATATGTTGCTGCAATCTTCATCTATGTGATGTAGTGAAGCAGCATGAATGGTGTTCTATGCACAAGTATTCTGGGGCCTGGAATGTAGACGTCTCCTTCTTGTCCCAAAATGTTGATGGAAGGAAGGAGGGATGTAACCTTTGCCTCTTTATGGCTGAAGAGGTGTATGTTCCACTCTATTCTTCTGAAGGCAGTGTGACTAATAAGACCTTGCCATGTGACATCTTACAGGAAATTTGTTGCATCTCTCTGAAGGAGGTAAGATTGCATGACATAGCACAAGCTTCTTTGTCTTCTGAATGTCAGATCGATTTCTAGTCATCTTCCTAGCTTCCTGCTTGGAAGTAGGGACTGAATCTGAATTAACCTTAATCTCATGAACTGATACAATTGGTTCTGCAATACTAGTGGAAACTGCAAGAGAAGGAGATGGAATTTTTTTACCTTCCCTTTTAGAGTGCACTGGTTCTGAAAAAGGCATGAAGTGTGAGAACTCATATTCCTTGGAGGCATGATTTGTAACACCCTTCACTACGATATTTCCAATAGAGATATCTATGATCTCCATTGAGTTGGGATCAAAGATCACTCGCTTTGGAGAGCCATTATGAGCCATCTGGTATATAGATAACTATTTTGAATCTAGGGAGGGAACATAGAGCACATCTTTGAACCTTCCATTTTCAATCTTGATAGAGCCCTTCCTTTGGTTTGAACTTTACTATTATTGCCTAGCTAAATACTAGGACCATCAAAAGACTGTAAAGAAGAGAATGATTCTCTGGATGCAACCATATGATTGGAAGCTCTAGAATCAATGAGGAAGACATGTGTTATTGAGCAGTTGTCCTTCATTACATGACCTCTTTTGAAGCAGTCTTCAGTGTCATCTGTGTCTTTTGTTTCTTCTCTCTGGTCATCCTTCCTTGCGCTAGCAGGTGCAGTAATGTTATGTTTCTTCAGAAGAAGAGCCATTTCATCAATTTGTCTTCTCATACAGGAGCTATCTGGATGAAATCCCCTTCCATAGTAGGAACAAAGGGTCTTCCCTCTGCCATTCTTCTTGCTTCTCTTCGAACCTAAAGGTTCATTTGACTGCTCTTTCTTCACAGGAGACTCATCTCTTTTCATCCCTTTATCATTCGCTACCTTAGGTCCTCCTGCAACTAGTGCTTGATCTCTAGAAGATCGAATGATCCCCATTTGGATCAACTTGTCATGCTCATGAGAGAGGGATTCAATGAAAGCATCAAGAGTGGGAATATTCCAATTTGGAGTGGTGAGATTCACTGTTTGAAAAGTTGATACAAATATTGAGTAGTTTGCATTGAGTTTTGAGAGAATGGCAAGGATGAGTTGATCATCCTCCTTCTCAACCTTGCATAGCTTCAACTGGAATCTCAGGTTCTTGAGTTTTGTGAAGAATTCATTTAGTGTTCCAAAGTTGGATGGATGAAGAGAGATGAGCTCATTCTCTAGATGATGGACCCTCATCTCATCCTTCTTATCAAATAAGGAGGAAAGCTTGTCCCAAATTTCCTTGGGAGTCTTCAATCCCTTGATGTGGAAGAGAATATCTCGAGATATTGAGAGAGACAAGCATCCATAGGCTTCATCAAGCCTATTCTAGTACTTTTCTTTGTCATAATTAAGAATTGGCTCTGCCTCTAGATCCATTGTGAGTATGAAGAGATTCTTGGTACGTAGATGGTTCTCCATGTCCTCCTTCCACTGGTGGTAGTTGAAGGAAGTGAGTTGCTCTATTGGAATAGCCATTTTGAGTGCAAAGAAAAGGACTGAGATGTTGTAGCGAATGCAGTGAGGAGAAAGGGATGCTTGTAGCGAATGTAGTGAGAAGAACTGATAACCTATAAATCACACAATCAAACAGACAAAATAACGTCGACTACCTGCACATTTCAAGTTTTCATCACACCCAGCATAATTGATCAAGCAAGCTTGATCAACAATTTCTTAACTTGGGGTATTAAGTGGTAAACCTTTTGCTTATGGTGTAGATTAGGAATGGAGCAAATTGCTCAAAAAAAAGAAATGATCCAGCTGTAGATCTAAGGAGGAGAAGTTCCTTGTTCACCAAGGCTCTAATAACGTATTAAATTGAGCACATAGATCTGTGGACAAACACACAACTCACAAGATAGATCACACAATTTACTCATCAATTGAAGAATGAAACAATGCAAAAATGGCTTGCAATTGTGAATGCTTTCATTAATTAAAAAGTAATTAGATGATGAATTACAATGTAATACAATGCCTAAATAGCCACATGCAATTCGAATCCACATGAGGAAATTCGAATTGATTAGACTCTACTTGATTGTAGGTAACTAAGACCTTTTATAAATCATTATCGAAGGACTCAATAGATAATTGACCTTGTCTAAATCATTATCAGAGTTCATCAGAGTTCTAAAACACAACTCAAGTGTCTAATTCAGTGTTAAATAAGAATAGCTGACTGTGGTAGGTGAGGAATGATCCTCTCCGGCATGCATCCATGCAAACCTAGCGCTAATTGAATGTGCAGGAATAGAAATGAATGTAATTGACTCCTAACTCAGCTTAACTAGTCACTAACTGAACTCAATTGATGAAGCTTGGTATCAGCACTCCTAGTGGCTCCTAAATTGTATGGATTGATCTAGGAGGATCCTAAACTGATGTATGCAAGTGCAATCAGTGGCAGTAGGACTCAATTAGTGTTCCCCACACTTTAGTAATTGGAACATGTGCCGAAATTAGGCCAAGTGGACCCAATGGTGCCAGTGACTAAAAATAGACTGGAACGACTCCCGATTTAGACATGACTCCTAATTTAGACATATGACCAAATTGGACAAGGGATGATTAATAATCCTAACAGTTGGACATAGGACACATCAGGGTACCATAAGCTAAAGTTTCAGACCCTAAGGAGTCGAAATCCAAATTTTACCTTAGTTACAGGTCGACCCAAAAATAGTCTTCCAATTAGGGTTTGAAAAATGTACGTCATTTTGCGTTTGAATAGATTTGAGTAGAAGGATCTATTTGTGGTAAACCATAGGGTGTGATATATATTTATTGTTCAAAATTACACCAAAAGGAACTTTAAATAATCACACTCCACACAAACCCATAGAGGATTCATCCCCGACATACAATGAAATGGAATACATCTCTTTTAGAGTGTCTAAGTTGGAAGATATGATTAAAGGAAATGTGAAAATTGATGACTTAGTTAAATTGGAAAATAAGATGGCTACTAAAGAGGATATCAAAATGATGGCTAGAAAAGAGAATATCAAAGGGATGGATATAAAATAATATATTCAAGACTTGAAGGAATTAATAAAGGATATAAAACATAGCTGTATTCCTCATGTAGAGGATAAGGAGGAAAAAGAGGACTTATTCTAGTCACGTCTGGATAAAATTGAATTACAAGAGGAGAGCAGGAAGTTGGAGTCCTCAAAATTTCATGATTCACTACAACATCATGGGTTCAATTTAGGTCCAAGGAACTACTTTATCCCCAATATTACATGAGAAATTTTGATGGAAATGATCCAATAATGTGGATTTTTTAGATGGAGCAATTCTTTGATCTACACCAAGTTCCCACTTTGCAAAAGGTAATTATTACATCCGTATATTTAGAATCTGTTCAATTTGTATGGTACCAATGGGTTTGTGTATGTAAAAAGGACTCTATTATATTTTGGTCTATATTCACAAAAGAATTTATTGAAAATTATGGGGGGTATAAATAGAAAAGCATTCTTTAGTCAGTTGGTAAATCTCAAGCAAAAAGGTTCAGTTACAGAGCACATCAAGCAATTTCAGCAGCTAAGTCTCAGAGTGAAGAATATTTCATAAGATAATTTGTTAAACCTCTTTATTAGAACCTTGAAAGATATAATTTAGCATTGAGGTGTGTCTCTTTGAACCATCATCCCTAGAGAAGGGTTTCATGATGGAAAGGAAGCTTGGAAGTAAAAATATGGCAATGACTACTAGAAATTCCTTCTCCAACACGTACATAGAAAATAATGTTCCCTCTTCTAAACCACCACAAATGTTGACACTCCAACAACTAGAGGAAATAAAAGCAAAATGATTATTATTTAATGGAGACAACAAGTATAGTAAGGGACAAAAGTGTGGCAAGAAGAAGTTATTCTACATAGATTGTGAAGAGGAAGAACAAAAATAAGAGGAAGCATCTCAAGAAGAGGAAACTTCAAAAGAAATAGAAGAGGATACTTCAGAAGAAATTATTCCCACCATATCTTGTCATGCATTGGATGGAATTAGCACTCCTCAAACTCTCAAGATCGAGGGATACTTAAAAAATAAGAAGGTAATAGTGTTGATTGATTCCAGTAGTACTCATAATTTTATTCACTGTAAATTAGCAAAAGTTCTTAATTGCTTTTTATATCCAACACTAAATTTTCATGTAATGATTGCAAAAGGAGGAACTATAAATTGCTCAGGGAAATTCCATAATATCAATCTGTGAATGGGGGAATATGTATTGAATAGTCCAATAATTGTTATCCCAATGGGTGGTGTTGATATTGTCTTAGGTGTTCAATGGTTACAATAATTGGGAATACTGGATTTTAATTTTAAAAAACTTTTCATGAAATTTTCATGGGAAGAAAAAGAATATGAGTTAAATGGTATCACAAGAAAACCAAGCAAGGTGATAAGCTCAAACGACATGACAAATTTGTTAAAAAATGGACATCAAGGTTTAGTTACACAATTATGCTCATTAGATTTTCAAACCTCAAAGTTCCATATCTCCCCAGATATCTAAAGGGTAGTTAATAAGCATTCAAATGTATTTGAATAGATTCCCAAAGGTATTCCACCTATTCAAGGCTTTGATCATCCTATCTACTTAATTCCAGGAAGTGTTTCTCCTAACATCGGACCTTATCGATATCCCTATATCCAGAAGAGTGAAATTGAGCATATGGTTGCTGAAACCTTAGAGGCTGGCATAATTAGGCCTAGCCAAAGTTCTTACTTTGCACCAATAGTAATGGTACCCAAGCTAGATTGATCATGGCGTATGTGTCATGATTACAAAGAGATCAACAAGATCACCATTAAAGATAAGTTTCCCATTCCTGCCATTGATGGATTGTTAGACAAATTACATGGAGCAGTTTTCTTCACAAAGTTTGATCTTTGTTCCGGGTATCATCATATTCGAATGAAGGGTGAATACATCCCCAAAATAAAATTTAGAACTTATGGGGGTCACTATGAAATGGATTTGGAGTTGTAGTAATGAAAGGACACCCTATTTCCTTCATAAGTCATCCAATCAAGGGAAAGAACTTAAAAAATCCCATTTATGAGAAGGAATTGTTCTTGATACTACATTCCTTGAAGCAATGGAACCCCTACCTTATATGGAGACATTTAAAGTTTAAAACTGATCATGATGACTTTGAAATCATCTACAAAAAGGGGAAGAAAAATGTTGTCGCATATGCATTCCCTAGGAAAGATGAGGATGTTGAATCATTAATCTATTCTATCTTGATCATCCAACAAGATTGGATAGCCAAAGCAAGGGGAAAATGGAAAAATGACAAAGAAATATGGACATTTATTCAAAAGCTACAGTAGGATCCCATTACCTCTAATACATTTAGGTGGAAATATGACTCGATATGGTACAAGGATCACTTATATATTGGTAAGAGTTCCTAGTTCAAGCAAAAGGTACTTTTTCAATTCCACTCCTCACCGATAGGAGGGAACTCAGGTTTCTTAAAAACCTACCACAGGGTAAAGAAATATTTTTTTGGGGATTCTCTTAAAACAGATGTTCAAAAATTTGTGACAGAATGTTTATTTTGAAAACAAAACAAAGTGGAAACAATTAAGACCCCTTGTCTCCTACAACCACTTTCCATTCCAAATCAAAGGTGGACATAGGTATCAATGGATTTTATCAAAGGTTTACCAAAGTCCAAAGGAAAGAGTGTCATCATGGGGGTTGTTGATAGAATTACTAAAGATGCAATATCTCATCCATTCAAAGCAAGCATGGTCACCAATTATTTTATGCAGATAGTCCAAAAACTACATAGTACTCCAAATATTAGACTAAGTGATAGGGATCCCATTTTCAGAGGAAATTTTTGGACCGAATTATTTTCTTGTTTGGGTACTCAACTAGTTCATAGATCATCTTATCATCCTCAATTTGATGGACAAACAGAGATCATAAACAAATGTTTGGAATGGTATCTTACGTTCCCACACACATTGCTTATAATCTCACATTATGGCATAATTCCCCTGATTGGGTCTCATTTGTTCAGAGTACTATGTGATGAGTCTACCTTGGATACCCTGAATATAACTTGTCTAGTTACTTCACCAAGTACCTCCCATTTTAGTCATATCCCCAGTTCCATGGCTATGATTCCCTCCCCATGACTCAGTGTCATCTGTTGTCAAGTCATCCATGTTGTCCTATTATGAACAAAGGAAGTTTGAATCCCCCATACTACACTTACCCTATTCTCCATTCAATGTCTCAATCCACTTATTGTTCCATATCTCTGGTTGTTCCCCTCCTGCTTCTATCAAGGAAACCTCATTCCCTTGGTAGTTACAAATCTCCCTTTATCGACATCAACACATCTATTCCAGAGGATAGACCCAGAGGTCCATGTATCTTGGTTTTGCCTGCCTCATTGATGAGTTCCTTCGACCACTTGAAAGGAGTCCTTAGTTCCTTTTGGGTTGGTTGTGTCTCACGTGCTCAACTTCAGCTACATTATTGCACCATTGAGTTCATACGGGGTATTGGTTCCTTCATTATTTGGTCGAAGACCCCAGTTCTCACCCAACTCTAGCACATTGGTGAGTCTATTTTGGGACCCATACAATTGCATGTCCCTTGTGATCTCTGGGCTGTGTTGGAAACATTGTTTGAAATCCTCTCGGTATCATGCTTCCATGTATCTATAGTGTCTGATGTTGTTTATTGCACCTCAAAGATTCTTACTCTGAGTCATTGATTCCATATAGTTATGTACACCTTCAAATTCAACAGAGCATCAATTGTTGTGATATTTCATTCCAAGAGAATTCCATTGTTTCTATGTACTGGTTCTTCATATCAGTATTTGTATTCAGCCTCCCATTCAGGCCACCATTATGTACTTTGAGTTGTATGTATTTATTGACTCCCATTATTTGGGACTTGATCCCCATTTGTATATTGAGGCATTGATACGAGCATGGGTATGACCGCCTCATCCATATATATGTTTGATATTATATGTACCTCATCCATTTTTGAGAAGTAATACAAATCAAAATCCACTGCAATATGAATGAGGAAACTCCACTCCTCCGCAGTCCTCTCCAATTTCTCCATTGTTTTCACCATTTCTCCCTTGATGTTATGATGTCTGTTGACCATACGATGAGCTCCTTCCCTCACACATCAGGGGGAAATATGTTAACACCAAAAATTGTCCACATAGCTCTCTATGGTCCAAACCATAATTATAGATCATAATCCCACCATTATTCCCTCCATTTTGACCTTCACAATTAAATTCCACCAAAATTGGACCAAAACATCATTATTACTTCCCCCATAAATACAAGGAAGTTGGGAATTTATTGCAACATAACCCCCATTCTCCCAAAAAGGACCAAAGAACCCTAAAATGAGAATGAGTAAAAAACCATGGATAAATACCATACACTATGAAAAACCATGGGTCAATACCAAGGGTAATAAAATCCCAAATCATCCTATAAATACATTGTGAAGGTCTCCCCACAAACACTTTTAGTCACACTTTTTGGTCCATCATTCTTTTCTAGAAACTTGTAATTCCTCAATCATTCCCATACTTTTTCCATATCATCCAATGGTGTATGTTGATCTTGATCCTTGCCCTCCTTGATCCATTTTCGTTTGACAACCATTGGTGAATAAGATCAGAGACTAGGATCGTGGGATCCTACGTACCATTTCCTCAAACTACTGCAGTGGCCCAATTTAAAGGTGTGCTTGTTCTTTTGTTTTATTAATTAGAGAGAAAATATAAAATCATAAAAATATTTTGTTACTGCTTGTTGTAAGTCAAATTCAAGACATCCCTTGCACCATGAACTCTACCCTTAGATCCAGCTAATCTAAGGTAGGTGGTTTTGCACGTAGTAGGGGAGAAATCCCAACTACAATGACTTTGCATTAAAATCTCATAAACAATATGTATGACACTTAAGGTTCCATGCAATATAGTAATGAGACCAACCTTGAATATGCTACATATATTCAATTGAAACAGAATAAACTCTACATCTAAGTAGAATGGTGGTATGGATGAGGATTTAACTTTATAATATTGACCAACAAAACAAAACTTCTTTTCTCCACATTATGCAAATCATGGATGTTGGTTTTCATGAGGGAAAATAATATAATACTCTCAATGCAACATTTAAAGAGATTTGACTTGTCTCACCTTGATGATGTATATTATGACATATATAAACTCTTAAATACAACATTATAAGGTTCTTGTGGTGTTCCACCCATAACATCGACCCCAGTGGTGAAATCCAACCAAAATGTTTTCAAAATGTATGTTGAGTCTCATATTAATGTATGTTATTTCAAGAACTATTATATATTTAGATTTGTCCTTTGGGTTTGGTCAAAGGTTCAAGGCTTGTTAACATTTTTATTTTTGAAGGAAATTCTCAATGATAGGGACTAATGGCCATTGTAGATATGTTAAATGTAAATATTTGGATCTTCAAAACTTTGAGAGGTTACAAATGCTTCTAAATATTTTACATGTTTTACACTTTCATGACATCTTTAGTGGTGATTGGCACTTTTTGTCATACAATACAAAGGTGCATAAACACATGTTGTTAAGGTATGTGCATGTAAAGTGATGAAGTGTGTGTATAAATTCTTAAACTTGGTATAACTTATTTTTTTTATAGCAACTATGGTTGGTTGTAGCCATTAAAAATTCTATCCCTTAAACACATCACAAACATTGCACACTTCAATGTTGAGATGTAATACTTACTCGATTGGATGATGAAAATTTTGAACAATAGACACCCAACACCACACCCAAATCATCGAAATTCACATAATAACATTTTTTTCCTAATCCTTTGGTAGACCCCTTCACACCAATCCATGTGGCACTTGACATTCCATAGCATCCTACTAGAGGTTTAGAGTCATCATTACCAAGACATGGTAATATCTAGGGAGGTGAAGGGAAAGAGGGAGGTGGTTATAAATATATAAATATAATTGGGTGGGAACTTATAGCTTTAGAGATCGAAACAAAATAAATATAATGGACTATGGGGATGGGAATGATGTCATCATGCAGTCTGTATTTAGGTCACATGAGGAGCTTGTTGGGACATGGGAGTGTTTCAAGCTGATATCTATCTTATATGATTATGAGGTGGTATCTATCATATATGAAATTAAAGTAGTTTGTGAATAATTTTGTCTATAGTTCCTATGAATAGAAACTTAGTAGGTGACTTCACAATGGGTGGCTTTTTAATTATACAATTTTGTTGACACACTTTTCCATCTTTCATGTGATTAGTACAAATGTTTGCAATCTTATGTTACTCCAAATATTTGAGTCTTTTATCCTTTTACCATGTGCTACCTTGTGGATTTTTTGTCTTCACCCCATTGTTCACTTTGGTCTCCACATTACCATTATGCTTGGTCCTTGAATTACTATGGGTATGCTTGAAGGTTCATGTAAGGATGGAATAGTTGAAGCTAACTTAGGGGGAAGGGTATTACAAATATTGAAATTGACACCATAACCTTGGACCAATAATTCCATATGCAAAGGTTCATTTGATGGCATGGGGCCCACACATAGTCCATGAGTCCTAAAGGAAAACATTATGGTTTCAAACTATCTATTTTGATCTTGGACTGTGTCTAAAGTTATTATAACTATCCTTAATGTACTAAACTCAAAATTTCCATCATATCTTGATCACATGACAAATATTCCCTTTATAGGACCTTTTATGGTGTCTAAGGGACACAATGATGTCTCATGATCCCCATAGAAAAACATTATGCTATAATACCCTACATTTTTTCATAGATCCACATCACGGGCACCAAGAACCATGTAGAGTGTTTTAAACTTCAAAACTAGCACCGTATCCCACTTCCAAGCCAAAGGTTCCCTATGGTGGGTCAATAAGGTGGTTTGGGACCACACACATGGACCATATCTCCATAGTAAAATGCTACAGTGTAAGGTCCTATATTTTTCATTATACCATGGAATGGTTCTCAAGTTTCATCCCTAATGTACCCCTCCTCAACTTTGTTGGTGAAATATCACATGTAGGCAAAGGATTCCCTACACAGGCCTGATGCAATGATGTGGGTTACTATGAAAAGAACACGAGCCCCATAGGAAAATGTTCTATCCCAACAACATGAGTTTTGTTATCAAACAAAGGATTAGTGACCAAGAAGAATCCATGATGTGACAAATATCAAAATAACCACCATCTCCCTACCAGAGGAAAAATATGGACTAGGGACTCATGGATGGCCTATGTAGAACCCAAAATCCACATGTTATGGACTAAAACTCTAGATCTTCACCCTATAACAGGAATTGGGTCATGACAACCATCCTTGGTGTACTAAGACTTCAAATGTGATACAACATATTAATCACATGCCAAAGATTTCCTATGCATGGGATATGTTGTGGGATTTTCAAATGTGGTATAACAACCACCCCCAAAATTCCAAATTCTCATGACTTTTAAGGGAGGTTTTTTAAAAATCACCTTAAAAAGGACCTTGAGTCAATCCCCCCCGCCTCCCCCAAAAAAAGTCATGACAATTGGAGTTTTGAGGGAAGTTATATCACAACCACCCCCACAAGTCCAAATTACCATAAATTTTGGGGTGACTTTAACACAACCACTCCCAAAATCCCAATTATCATGCCATTTGGGGCGACTTTCAAACAAGTGCCCCCAAAAGTCTAATTATTATGACTTTTTGGGGCATCTTCAAAACAACCGCCCCCAATAGTTCATTAGTTCATTTATCATTACTTATGGGGGGTGGTTTAAAAATTTCCTAGAAANGGGGGGGGGGGGGGGGGGGGGGGGGGGGTGCTTTAGAAAAAATTCCACAAGGTAAAACTGCCCCTAAAAGGGTAATTTGTTGTAGTGCTCCGATATGTATAACCATTGCATTACATATTAATTACTATTCCATGAATATAATCATATTATTCCAATTTTATCTCTGTGTGTGTACAATTTTTCCATGAGCAATTGATTAGTCTATGCTAAATTCTTATCTCTTCTTTATCCTTCTCTTCTCATTTGAATTCATGTAGGATTATGATCCTATGCTTCATTATAATTAACAGGGAGAAGGCCCCAAAAGAATTTTTTTGGATGTTTGTTGTCCAACAGTTACAGGCCATGGTATTGGGTGACCCATGGTATTTTCCCATGGTAATTGCCCTATAAAAGGAAAGCATTGTAATACGGTTGTGTATATTGTATTGTAGCATTGAAAAAACAATCTCTGTGATTTTGTGAGAGAGACCGTGAGAGGGTGAAGAGGAATTGCAGTGGGGTTGTTGCAGGTTGTATCCCTTGGTTTTGTTGGTTGGTATATAATAATAAAGGACTGGCAATTTCTGTCTCTCTTGTAATATGTTTTGATATTTTCACCTTGTTTATTGTTTATTGCTATTGCTCTACAATCCTATTTTTCTAACACTATCCCCTCCAGATTTCCCTGATATTTGCACTCCAGCAGCATTCAAGATCTCGACATTTGAGTTTTTGAAAAACTGCCGAAATGGGAAGGCCACTGTAAATCATAACTCTTCATATCTTCAATATTAATGCAATATGGTAGAACATATGCTTGGATTGGATTATCCCACGGAAAAATCAACATGTTGTGCTGATAAAATTCAAATTTTAACTTGTCATTGAATATATCGACAATGTTTTGAGGCACTCTAAATGCTTCTACTAGCGTATTCAACATCTTCATGTACTAGTGCTTAACGGCAACTTCATTGTCTATATTATATTCTCACATCAGCTGAGTGTTCAACACCAAGAACTTATCCACTATGAAATATTATGTTGTTGGTTGATCATATACCACACCTAGTGGTGGTTCCCAAACAACCATGGAAATTAACAACTAGACCCAACTACAGTGGAAATGAAGTCCATGGTCTTGTGCGTCCAAGCAATTCTGAGTAAACTCCAGTTGCAAGTACGGTGTCCATGCTAGTTTTTTTCTTGCAACACATTGCTCGGATTCCATGACCAAACCAGTTGGGAATTCACCCTTTATGCACATACATATGATCTTGTTGGTTATAATTTCAATGGAAAATCTTAATCTTTTGTCAGAAATATAGGAAACTATAGATCTATGTGTACCCTTCCTTGTGTTGTATTTATAATATACTTCGTCTACTGATGCTCAATCCATCACCTTAGTTGGTTCGTCCCCCCTCCTTGGTAACCCAGATCCCAACCTTTTGACTTCATACTTCTTGACTAGCCATAGGTAAACTCCCTATAGCCGACTTAGCAAGAACTGAGTACATGACCCTACAATAATATCTCCTTGGAAAAAGTGTGGAACATCCATCAGTGAAATAATGTCTGACCGATGTAGCAAGTGAGACAAGGGATGTAGATCAAAAATAGAATTACCATTCCGACATATCATTTCCATGGTATACTCCTCGATATCCAATTCAAGGAATTGGGTATTGTCGAGTATATTTACATCCTGATACTTGAGAAATGGAAATTTCCACTAGATGGCACCCTTCACCTCAACTTCATCTCGAAGTGACGCCACCAACATGTTATACTCATTTGGGGATTTCAACTTGGTTCTAGCTTTCTTGGCTCCTAGGGTAGTGATCATGGTCCCACGTCTACCCATACTTCTCCTTTAAGCATTTCTGAGTAAAGGGCTCTCTGTGACTAGATTTCTCTGCAACACTTAGTCTACTAATACTTCTCACCTCTTCTCATCCAACTGATGAATAATTGCTTCTCTCACATTGCTCTTATAGCTAACTAAAAGGTTAACTGTCCTTTTTCACTACTAGATACTTTTCTCTCCTGTGCCTCTCACCTTCAATTCTAGATAGGATAGGTTTCTACTACATATTATCTCAACCTCTACTCACCCCTCTTCATAAATGCTTGCCTAGAAGGCCAACTCAACACAAGCTCTCTTAATATCTATTCTTTGCCACCTGTAGTCATGTGAGATTCCACTCATTCCATATTCTTTTAACCTCCTTAGATGGGAGATCTCCACGTAATTAGTAGAGAATCTATTTTGATATTTCTACTCTTTCCTTTTCCAAAGTAAAAATGATGATAGTACTTTCCTCATAGAAGCACCACTTTCCCTCAACCTTTCCAATTGGAGAAATGATGGTTAAATTGACACAGACCTGATAGACAGTTGTGAGACTACTAATGGAGTTGTGATTAATGTATTATGGCATTATGTAGATATAACTAATTATAGATTGATGGAAGAGTGACTATGACATGATAGTTGAACACAATTTGTTAATGATGCAATAGACACTGATGCTCTAACTAGTACTTAACGGTATTAATGGTACTCAGGCGTAACACGTATGCGAATTGACTGTATGTTTTTTATGACATGGTAGCTTGACTCCCAGCTGAATTAGGACATGTTGGTTTTATCTCTGACTCATTAAATCCACTAGACATTGACTAATGGTGACTTTCCCTAACTAACTTGCTAGACTGCTTGCTAAAAAATGTAAATGCATAACACCTCTTTTTTCATTGGTGTATCTCTTCCTACTCCCACAAGCCAAAATATGGTTTCAAGTGGCTACCATTGACCAGGCCCTTCATAGGTTGTCTTTCCAATGTGACGATATTTGTTGCACCTACTTCCATGATAAACACGATCTTGAATGGACCCAACCATCTCATGTGCAACTTCCCAGGGTTCTTCAAGAACTTGTTGTCATACATCAATACCAAGGCATCAGGTTCCAAGATCTTATTCTTAACGTCATGCCAAGATTTTTGGAACTTCTTTTTTACCACTTAGTTAAATCCTATAATAACTCAGTTTTCTTCAAGTTTCATAATCTCTTGTAGTATTTGCACCAAGGACTCATCATTTATGATATTTGTTACCAATGCTATACACAGACTGGGGACTAGAAATACCAAAGGCATCACTAATTCTTTTCCATAGACTAATCAAAATGGAGTGTGCTTTGTCATTCACTTATATGTAGTTCTATATTCCCATAGCATTGCTAGAATGCATTGATCCTAGTCATCCCATTGTACATTGCAGACCTTTGTAAGCGCCTCCTCCAAAATTTTATTGAATGCTTCCATTGTTCCATTGGCATGTGGGTAATAGGGTGTACTCTTCTAATGGTGTATCATAAATTCTCCAGTGAGAGCACATATGGCGGAAATCAGGAAATGATTTCCTTGATTTCTCATCAATACCTTCAGGAAACCAAACCTGGTAATGACATTCTCGAATATAAATTGTGTTGTTTTTTATGTAGTACAATCCTTTACTAGCGTAGCCTTTGACCATCTTGTCATGTACTATGTTACTGTGATGATGTGCCTTTTATTGGTTCTACACGTTGGTGGGTTGATCGGACCCATAAAGTCAATTTCCCATTTCTCAAATGGTTCTAGTGTGGTCACAGGGAACAAAGGAATTTAATCCCTATGTGATAGTTTCCCCACACATTGAAAAACATCACGATGCTTGCAGTACAGTTTATCTTCTTGAAATAGTGAAGGCCGCCAGATGCCTGAACAGATCACCTTATGCACAATATATTTCCCTACATAATGTCCTTTGGTGGTACCTTCATGCAGTTACAGTTGCAAAGGTGCTCTTTCATTATCCATAACATAGTGTCAGAGTATGCCATATGCTCCCATCTTATATAACTAACCGACTATCAATTGAAAATCATTGTTGTGTGTCACCAACTATCTATGTTGTACAACTATGTAATCCTATGGCACTCGACCATATGCCAAAAATGTAGCATTTCCATTAAATTGGTATGGTATAGCTTCTATTCTAAATAGTTTTACATCTAGTAGAACATCATCAAAATTTCCTTCATTCTCACCTGATTCCATCTGAGATAGGTAATATAAACCAATATTTTGTTTTCCTGGATTTACTATTACTTCAAACTCAAACTCTTGGAATAGGAGCAATCATCTACAAATACACCCTCCCAGCATTCTACTTGTTAACTAGATGTTTTAGCATAGAGTGATATGTTTATAACTAGATGTTTTAGTACCCAGTATGTCCAAGAGTATCATGCAAACCTTTCACATGTGTTGGGGGACAAATTGAATATCATTGCAATATTTGTTGATTCTACGAGCATAACTTCCTTGCGCACCATGTGTCCCAACAAAATGCTAAACGATGTATAGAATATACACTTATTCATGTTCAATGAAATCTACATCTGCCAATAATGATCTAGCAATAGTAACAAAACCTTTAGATGGTCATTTAACAAACTAAACACCGTCCAATCATCCAAATAGACTTCTTAGAGTTTGTGCATAAACTCTTTGAATCTCCAACCATGATCCTAGAGAACATAGCTGGTGCAATTTTTAAACCAAATGGCCTAACATTGAACGAAAATGAACCCCATTCAGCCATAAAGGTGGTATTCGTACGATCTTCTTCTGTTATTCACACTTGAAAATAGCCTAAGAATCCATCATTAAACGATAAGCCTCCCTTATGACTAGCCATCGGTTTCTCCATCATCTCCCAACACCTACTTGTTGGCAGCCAGCAACAACCCCTTCATTTTTTTTATAAAGATGAAGGGAGATCAGCTCTCTTTTATGATTTACTTTTAAAATATTATAAAAGAGTGCCTTTAGAATCTTCAATTCTGAAGGTACTCTCAATTGTAGAAGAGTCAAATGACAACATTTTCATAGTTGTGATAATTAGCAGCTGTCAGTTTCATAGATTTTTATATAATCAAATTTATCAATAGTTAATCTATCTGATTATACAGTGACTTAAGAAATTCAAAAAGATAATATGCTAATTGGGGTTCAACGAAAACACATTTTGAATTTGCTTGAAGCTGGTTATTGATAAGATATTATAAAGTTCTGAAAATCCTAGAACTTGAGGTGAATTATTAAATTAAATTTTTTATTAAAACCTAAAGAGTTCATGTTCTATAGGTAACTTAATATAATATCATTATTTTGTGGAATTGTATATATATAGTTAGTGAAAAGCAAATAAATGAGTATCATTCAAAATATTCATATGACATGGTTTTATATCTTAATATCCTATCGAATTCAATTTAGAATATTAGTGGATGGGATTTTGTAAAATCATAAAACTCTATTTCAAAATGAGACTTTATGTATATACATGGCATAAATTTTAATTCGGATCATTAGTTAGTTATAATGGAAAACATTAGGGTGTATGGTTTTGATACTATATCGCCATGTCAGTAAACGCTACCACCTTTCATGAATAATTTGGAGGAGACCATCAAATTGACAGTGCTTACGAGGATACGTGACCCATATGTCAAATAAATAACACCTGTTACTTGGATCACTGCGTTGGCATGGAGATTTGGCTGACACCTTGCGATTAACTGACAGCTGTGAATGTATTGATGAATCGTATTAGTAGGATTTAATGTTGATATCTATTTCATTTCGTAACAAGGTACGAGCTCATCATGCCCACTGTGTGTAATCAATGTCTCGATTTACGATTCATGAATCGGATAATCCCTGATATGTAGAATTGGTTAAGTTTTACTGTTAGTCGTGGCTAGTCGTGCATTTATCATAACAAGATGCTGGTTGTAGTATTCATCATCACCAAATTCGATTGAAATGGCCAAATTTAGAGCCTTCATCACTGTCAGATATGAGTCATGTGAAGATTTGATATTTCGCATCATGTCATGCACCTAGATACCTATCCCCTCCCTCTTCACAACTCCGTTCATTCCATTTCGTAATCAGGATAGTGGCGAGGAGGCCATGGCACCGCTCAGTCGTTTTGAAATCTTAGGGTCAGAGTTTATTGAAGCTGATGAGAAGGTTTCCTTGCTATTTGAGAAAATTGGATGGGGGCATTTCTTCAAGAGCTTTAGCGGTCATAACACGGAGGAGAACAAGCTGTTTGCTTTAAGCTTGAACAAAAACATAGCACAGATTGGGGGTTTCAAGTTCATCGTTGACAAAGACAAAATCGCAGAGGCGACGAGGCTCCCACAGACTGGAGAGAGGTGGTTTAAGGGTGGAAAAGTAAATAAAAAGAAGTGTCTGTCCTTGCTATTACCATTGCTAGATAGCGCAAAACTGAAGATAGGGGTTTCGGTCAGGTTCTTGAAGCCAGAATGGCGGGCCTTCTACGATATTTTAGTCAGGTATGTGTCTTGCAATGGATGTTTTTCTCACCTGCACTATTACCACCTATGACTCCTGTTAGCATTAAATGGATGTAAACTTAATCTACCATTTTGTCTTTGGTAAAGTCTGAAAAAAATGTCGCATTCAGTTCAAAGTTTCGATAATCCTGATAGGAGTCTATTTCATCATGGTTTAGTCAAAATTATAGTACAGCATTAGCTGTCTTTTAATGGCAAATCATGGGATGAATTTTTAGTTGAATGTCATTTTGGGCCGACCCAATTTTGGCCAACCCCTTCCCCAAAGACCTGTAAGAAGCGAAAGGACTGTAAAGCCCGAGGTTAGTAATGATCCTGAGGTTGAGTCAAAGGATAATGGGCTTGAAGAAGCCAATCCACCCATAAATGCTGGTATCAATGATCATGGTGTTGGAAACGTAGCTCCCTATTACTCTGAAGTAGCCTTGAATCAACCCCCATCTGATAAATGTCATAGTACTCCTGCAAAGACAGAAGACAGGTTAACCAAAAACGAAGATATTAACGCTATTAATTGTAAAAATTTCTCTTAGCCAAATAATCCTTGTAAACATGGCGAGGAGTCTATGCATAAACTAGATCAACTAGCACAGGTATGCTATGACAGAGGAGGCTTTGAATCAAACAATATTGTGTTTGTTCGTTCGAGGAGAGTCACCAGAAGCATGAACAATGCACCTACAGGTTCTATTCCTGTGACTAATCAACAGGGTACTCAGCCTTCTATTGTCCACATTGAGGACGACGTTCCATCGTTGGATCTCGGAACTACTCATATAAATGAACCCACTCTTATAAAGGATAATAGTGCAAAATCAATTAAAAACATTACAGAGCCGAGTAAGGCAGAAGTTGCTCCATCGTGTATGGACACCCATAGTTCGGATCCCGAACCATCTTTTATTAGTCTCCATCATCTGGTCAAAACATAGATAATCCTAATCCTCCTCAGGAAGCCGATTCGTGTCACGAAACCGAAGAAGAAACTCTTCAACAAGTTTTGGACAGGGTACACGAGTCCAAGATTATAGAATTGAAAGATGAACTTAAACAGTGTCAATCCCATGTAGCTCTGATAGAGGAGGAAAATAAGACGTTCAGGGAGGATTTTTTGAACTAGATCAACAGGTGGAAAGAAATGAATGGCAAAAAGAACCAATATAAAAAGGTGAAAAAGTCAATAATAGGTACAAATCAACATCTGCTTGAACAGGTAGAAAAACAAAAGTTAGTGATTATTAGGCTTAGAGCCAAACTAGCCGAAGCCAGAAGAGTGGTTGATTTGCAAAAGAAAGCTTAGTGATTATTCCCATTTTCGGTTACATGATTGTCTCTTTGTCAAACAGGTAATAAGAGTTTTTGTTGTGCATGCCTGTAAAATTGCAGATTTTACAGGCACACATATAAATTTTGGTTTCTTTTGTTATTTCGGTTTCAATTGGTTTTTAATGAGATGCTTTTGTTTGTTTAAAACAGGTGGGCATGTCATCGATATTCACTACAGTTTCAAGGCATTTCTAATATCCGAGATTTCTGGAAGACATGGCTGTTCATTGAAGACTGGCATTTCAACAACAGCCACAAATTTACTAGTTCCTTTAAACCGTAACAACTGTTCTAGGCTAGTTGTTTTTATTATTATCTTTTAGTGACAAGTGTTTAATGAAAAGAGATTCGATTCTCTTTGATAGTTATAGGAATCCTATAGCATTGCATGCCGCATTGATGGGAAAACTGAATCGAGAGACTAGTAGTATTATATAAGCTAGGAATTTTTATGTGATAGTGGATGGAGTGACTGAAGCAATAATACTTGAAATACTATTTTGATACTAGTGTTGTTCCCACTGAAGCTTTATCTTTAGGCATGGGATGTGATTGGAAATCTCCAAGTTGATATCGTGAATGGTATTATTTTGGATACTCTTTATATTTCAGTATATGATCTTCTATCTTTAACTTTAATACAATATACTTTGTTATGCTTGTGTTTTAATCGGTATTTCACTTTGTCAAAGCAATATTGTATTTGAATTAGTATATTATTGTAACTGAATTTTTCAGTGTGTCTACTTTTCAGTGCTACTATTGAAAATTCAAGATATGATGATATATATATGTTTATGTCTGTTTGATTTCATCTGTATTGTTGCAATGATTTCTTACTGAACATTATTTCTTATTCAGATATCTAATGTTGGTTATTAATTATTAATTGATTAGACATTTCAAAAAAATCGAAGTAATTATTTATTTCAGTTTCTCTGTCAAAGTCATTTTATAGCAGGATGATTTAGTGCAGATGATCCAAGTATTTTTATTTAGATCTGATTCCTTATCTTTCTGTTTATCATATTATTAATTAATAATTAATATAAATACTCAAATCGCTCTCAGCTGAGATAGGATAGATAGGATAGTTAAGATAGTTCAGATTAGTATTATTTTAGTATAGTTTACAGTCAACAGCTGTTAAATAGAAGTTGTGTAATTTTATAATAATTCTAATAGTTTGTTTATATTTAGAAATAAAATCTCCAAAAAATTGAAGACTTTCCTTAAGAAATCAATTGTAGGATACCTTAGGTAGTTGAAAATAATTTTTAGAGTTTAGTTAGACAGAAATAGCATTAGGATAGATCTTCGCTGAATTTTAGTTTCTCATTAAGAGAAAAATTCAGCTGGTAGCAGGACCATAAACTGCGAGATTTTGCTACTCCAAACACACCGGACGCTGCTTTAAGTTGATTGTGTGGGCATAATCTCCTTGTTGGCCTAGATAAGAAAATCAGTCCAACACTACTGTGCATATAGGTTCATAAGGCGTTGAGAAATAGGTTCATAATCTCCCAACATAATCTCCCAAGACCTTATCCATAGTAGATTTCCCTACATAATCTCTGAACACCTTATCTATGAAATGTGTAGGAAACGGTTCATGCACACATGATGTATTAATATTGTGCAATTCCACAAAGATGAGGATATCACTATTTTTCTTATCTTGGACCACTATAGGACTAATCCAGTCTGACTCCTCAATAGGAAAAATGATCCCTACATCTAACATTCATTCCAACTCCTTGTCGAATTTCTCCTTATATTTGGGGTTCAATGGATATGGCATTATTTTTACTAGTTCCCCCCCTCTTTCAACTGGATTTTCATTTCTCCCAATGTTTTGAAAATTCCTTTAATCTTTGAGAAATTATGTGGAAATGATTCTTCATATTCCTTCAATAGATCCTCTACCTAGGTGAATGTTTCCTGATCCCAGCAGTTACCGATTATTTCCATTTTTTTCTCCTCTTCAGTTCCAATATTATGCTTCCTGGTCCAGATGGGTTCTTTAAACTGTAGAGTAGTAATGGAAGATGGATTATTTTGGAGAAAACATTCCCATATAGTCTCCCTTATCTCTATGTTTTGCGGATTATCCTCCTCCTCAAGATTTCTATTGTCAACCATCCAACAATAAATTGGTTTGTTCAGTCATGCCACGTCCTGGTGGTACGCACAAATGGGTCTTTGTGCTAGGTCCGATTGTGGTCTTTCTCCAAAGATGAATTACTTCATCCGATGGATAATTTTATCCATATCTAGGTCCCTCGAGCTAAACCGAAATGTGGCATGAAATTCGCTTGACACCTTATCCTAGATCCTGGTTTATTTTCGTCTTTCCTGTTGAACATTCCAACTTATTGGTATCGTATCTAGGGTATGGTAGAAGCAATGGATCCATTGACTACATGGTACCTTTTTTGCTTCACATCTATGCTGACAGAATGTCAGGTGTCAGTGTAGGATATTTTGTTCCTTTAAATATGTTTACCAATTCCAAATATACAAAAAACTGGAATTGCTCTGCGATACACTGGCGTAACATGTCCCAGATTTGTAATTCCTCTTTGTGCATTTTCTACCATTAAACATGCATTCGTAGAGTGATGGAATCCATGGATTCAACCTGTCTCTTCTCCTGAATACAGGCTTGTATTTGTTCAATGAACACAACAACCTTCTCTATACCATCTAACACTAGTGGATATTTCAGGTTAGACCCAATCCATTGTACTTATTTGGTTATGTGTGTGCATCTTGTAATAGACATATCATATAGTTGGTCCTAGTATAAATCCATGGAATCTTATCAATTTGTATCCCAGGACTGTACATTACACCCGCTGGTCTCACCATCAGCTATAGGATTAATATAATCTTCCCTTATTGCAGCGACATTGTAAATGTTCTCAATTTCAACCCCACTAATGTCATCCTCAATGGGATCTATATATTGTTCACCTTATTTTGAATCCAATGGATCTATCATATGCAGTTCCTCCAATTCAAATAACATGCATCATTTCTCCAAGTTCAGGATCATATTATTTTCAAAACCCTAATCAATGCCTAGCAGTGCTGGAGACAGGTCGGGTCCACATCCTCAAGTATTTCAATCACTTCAAACTTGGACATCATTTTCATTCCGTCCACATTTACTTCAACATCCATCAATATACCAATTGGGAATGCCTTATATTGATTTGTGAGTTTGAGTTGTATGGGATACCAAACCAGCTTCGGTTTCTCCATCAACTCCCATATCTTTTTAGGAAGGATGTCCACATTTTCTCTTACGTCTAGCATCACATCTTTCATCTCGAATCCTCCCAATTCCAAGGTCAACATAAATGATTTTCTAGTTCTTCTTCTTTTTCATACTCTATGTGCATTCATTTAAGAAAGAGGCACATAAATAGGGTCTTCAAATTCATGGGGGGTTAAGTAAATTTTCAACCATGTTCATTACTTTATTTATAGAAGTTTGATTATTCAACAAATTAACACAGTTCTATACAAAGGTAGTTACAAGGTCTTCATGGTGACTGTGGTCAAAATTTATGGATTGTTCCTTTTCTCGCTGGGAAAAGTCACGTTGTGCAGCTCACCTTTGTTCTTTGATGCACCAGTTATGCAATAATTCTGCTTCGCACAGTTGTCCTTTATGATCCTCTTCTTCGTGGAAGCTATACAGTTGATCCTCTCTTTGCACATTCTCTTATCGCAATCTTTCGTCGCACTAGAAATTATCCTCAACCACTTTTTGGGCTTTGCATAGAATCTATACTTTTTCTCTCACCTGAAACTTTGGTAGAGTTTGTAGAGATTTATTTTGCTTGGGTTCGGTAATATGGCTTGTACTGCATTCCCCTGCCTAGTATTGACCTGTCCAAACACCTGCTTGAGTAACAATACTGATATGCACCGAACCCTTGCCTCAGAATTCTCGTTTAGGTTCTGCAGCCACCATATTGCATCAACCTCATTTCTCTTCCCATTTATTTACTAATTCTGAGAAATATTGGTGCGAATATTGTTATAAGGCATCGGTTCTGGTTGAAATTTTGGTACACATCGATGCTATATGTATTTTCAAGCACCCGTGCACAAATTTGTATGTACACTGTTGTATGTATTCCTTTGAAACGTGCCAATGTGGTTTAACATGTGTTAGCACCAGTGCACAAATTTGTATGTACATCGTTGCATGTATTCATTTGAAACGTGCTAGTGTGTTTTAACATGTGTTAGCACGAGTGCTTTTTTTTTCAATAAAATGCAGCGAACCTCTCGAAAATCCTCCATCCACTAAGTTTTTTTTAGTTAAAACGATTTTTTGTAAAAGGCTCCACTAAAACATCCGACAACATTTGCGTAGGTTGTAGTAGAGGCTTATTTAAGAATTTTGACCAATATTGTAACACTAAAATCCTTCACTATAACCTTCGTTCTAAGGCATTTTCCTTGTATTGAAATTTTTAAAACTATATCTAAAACTTCTATATGTAATTAGAATCTAACCTTTTAAAACTAAAATGTATTCCTTTTAAGCACACAACACTGGCTTGGGATGTAACCAATGTTACGTTTTTTATTTCATCCCACTGTCTAGTTCATAAGTAACATGTTTCAGAATCTAGATGTCAACAACCATCCTACCAAATTAATTATTCTCACTTTCATGAGTGCATTGGTTCAATGTTACAAATCCACTACACCTTGGGCATGTTTCATTTAAACAAGATTTTGCATAATATTTTTCCCTCAGTTCTTGGACACATAATACTATGAATAAAATAATTTGATGAAATTGGTGGTAGTATGGACCAGTATTCATGAACATGGTTAGCAGGAAAAACACAACATATGAGTCACAATAATAACCAAATTCTATGTGGTATCTAAAATAGCATGTGCTATGAACTTCGCATGTTCTAACATACCTACTAGGTTTGCATTTCTCAAAATATCTTTGGCCCATATCCTAGCAACTAAATATTGTAATTTTAACAAGGCCAAAAATAACTAACATTTAGATGCATCATTGTTTTATTAAAATAGTCATTAATAATTTTGTTTGCACTTCTAATCAATAGTTCATTTAGATAAATCACCTTCAAGGATGAATAGAAAAATTTATCCATTTTAAAGTGTCGAGCATATATATTTTTTGCACTAGATATATGGGGTAAGGGGGGGAGATCCTAAGTATGGAACCCATGACCTAATTATAGAAGCTCACCAAGAGATTATGGTACTTTACTCACCCAATGGTCAAGATTAGGAGCACATTGGACAAGGCTAGTTGTCAGTATGGGGAATGTTTAGTTGTTGATTATGATATTTAATTATAGTAGCCTCATCACTAGAAGGTTAAAGAAAGTCCTTGAACTATCTAATTTCTCTCTATATATACTCAACATATTGCAAACTTTCAATGTCTTCTTCAACTAAAACATCATTTGTTGATGGAGTATTGGTTTGATGTTCACTTGTTGTTCAACTAAAACAATCATCTTGATTTAATCCCTAATTGAAAAATCCCTAAACTTAATGATAGAGGACCTCAATAGGGGGTATTTTTCCTAAGAGTTGGATATGGGTGTTGTTAAGATGTTCCATGCACCTTAGATGGGCCTTCAGGCATCGTCCATAGCAATGGTAGGGAAACAACATCGTCAGTCCCTTAACATTGGTTAGGTAAGGGAAACATTATCCTCAATCCATAAACAAATATTCTTAGGCTTAAGCACCATTGACAATTCCTCAAACCTCCACATCTCAAATATTTATTGGTTAACAATAATCTCCGAGTGTGCTATGTGTACTATCTGTAGGTTATTTGTGCACAAAGAATGTATCTAGAATTCTATCCAAGGACATAAGAGGAGAATAATGGGACTTTTCCCCTAAACATTGATGCTCAATCTCAATCATCATTAAGGATGACTACAAACAAACTAGAAACCCACTTTGGAGGGTCATAGGCATCAAGGATTGATATGGATTCCATTAGGACCATTTGCAAACATAGGTGGGCGCCTTGAATATGATTGAGGAAGGAAATGAGAAACTTGGGATAGTTTTGAATCTTCCCGAGCTCAAGATCCTTTAATGAGTCCTTGGAGAAATAAATGAGTCCTTTATAGGGGTTATTTGAAGGCATTTAAGTGGGTACAAGTGTCATCATGGGTAGGTTTTACACTTGGAAATTGGTTTGCAAAGTGCCTCATGGTCAAGGGGGTAAATAAGGTAATTTATCCAAAATTGAACCTTGTTGACCTCAGGTACCATGAACAAACCCTAGACACAATAACTCAAGCCCTCATATTAGGGTATTTTCCCTAAGAGTTTAATATAAGCACCATTAAGATGTTTCATGCACCATGGATGGATTTTAAGTCCTTAACCATAATCATGGTAGGGAAAAAACATCCTAAGGCCCTTGACATTGGTTGGGGGAACATAAATAACATCCTCAAACCCTAAATAGAGCCCTTCAAGATCAAACACCATGATCATGTCCTCAAACCACCTCATGAGAGCATGGATGGTTTGTGGGGCATTGATAATCATCAAATAATAAATACTAGTTTCGTGGGATCTTATTGAACTCAAAAGCCTTAAATGAGTCTTAAATAAGTACTTGAACTTATATACAAAAAAGTTGTAGGGGGGCCTTAGCCTTGCAGTGGGATACATGATCCATAAGTAGGTTTTGTGAACTATAAATGTGTGTTGAGGAATACACATGGTCAGGGGAGAACAATGACCTTAATCCCTATTGAACCTCCATGAACAACACCTAGAAACCATGACACGAACCCTCTCTCAGGATTCCTTGACACATAAGTTGAATATGGGTATCATTATCAAGTCTTGGGAATCATGGATGGGTGTTGAGTTTGTTACCATATTCAATAAAAATGAAGTAAGAGTCATTGGTCCTAAACCTTTCCTCTTAGGATGAAGCACCATGGAAAAATCCTTGATCCTCCACATTTAACCTTTATTGGTTAAAAATCCCCTCCAAGGGGTGCTATGGATTCCATAAACAAGTTATTTGTGCACTAGGAATGTATCTATAGGTCTATTTAAGGTCCAACCATAGGCCAGTGTGCTCCTTACTCTCTCAGCATCACTACCACCCCCGAGATGGGCATGATTTCCACAGGGAACTAGGGGACACTGACTTACACACAACAAGGCCAAACACCTACTGTCAATCCAATAACCACATCCAAACATAGTCATCCCACTAACACATGGATTCTTGGACTTACTCAGCCAAGCCAACATAGGGATGCACTACATAGCAAAATGTAGGTTCAGACCAAAGCACAAATGCATACATAGAAAAATACAAAATTCTGGGTAGAGGAAAAACAGTTTGGTAACCAAATGAATTGATAAGATGGGTGGAAACAAACCCCTAATAGCAATTTGTATCCCAGGGACGTTTTGGACCTAACGTGGCAAAAAATGGACTCCCCAACACCCAAGAAAACGTGGGTTCTCCTCCAAATCATTGGGCAACACAAAACGACTTTCAACTTGGAGAACAATGGGGAAATACAATAGAAAACGTTGGGGAAGAGACCCAACCACAAATCATTACAAAAACAAATTCCCTAGCCTGAGGAAAATGAAGAAACGACTGCCCACATGAGGGGAAACACACAGTAAACCCAACACCGTGACCGCCACACATAGGAACTTCCAGTCATTTGAGAGAGCTCCAACGTGGATGAATGATGGTGAGAAAAATGCCCAGGACCCCAAAATCGTGAATGAGAACACACATCAGGAAAAATCGTGAAGGTAAAAACAACTCCCAAGCTTCCCTACGTGAGGAAAAATGGAGGATGTGGGTGTATGGCCCAAATGGGCATGCATTTTGGGTGTTAACTTGCCCCAAAAGTAAAAAATGCTTTTCCCCAAATTCGAATTTTTGACTTCCATACCTTTCCCATCCCATGCAATAACTACTTTAACCAATTTCTGGCAGAATTAAAAGATTAGGTGAGTGAGACAAGAAAGGTAGTTTACTATTTGATGGGTTCTTTTTTTGACATTTGGATTTTCCCCATTGGCCCCAAAGGTTAAATATTCCCCCCCTTATCCTTAGGAAATAATTCCCCCATCTTTTTTAATGTTGCATTGACATAGCTAGTTGTGGGTATTTAATTAAATTGGATATTTACATGATGTCCAAAATTATAATGTGCTAGCTAGCACAAAATACCATCAGCATCGATTTTAATCGCCGAAACACAAAATGATAAATCAATGGTGGGGATTTTTACTTTAGCTCCACACCATGATTAATTAAAATATTTACATCATATATATTTAATGCAAATGGGGTCAAAACCAGGGTGTTACATTCCCCTCCCCCTTCAACAACACTATCCTCAATGCTCATCAAAACTGAACAAAAATGCTACCCTGGCAATACCTTAGTGCTCTGCAAAATTAAACAAAAATGGATGTGCCAATCGTATGGAATCCTCTAGGTTAAATGTAGCCTCATCAATATCGTGGTGCTCATGCTGCATTTTTACTCGTCCAATGGTACAATTTGGAACTCCTCCTTGGTCCCACTACACGGTTGTCTTGCGTACAGACTCCTCCAAGTCCTTGATTACATACATCAGTACACACTACCAAATCTTTTTCTGGTCCTCGAGAATCCTTCTCCATAGCTTGCAACATCTCCAATATCTTTGGAAATCCAGCAATACCTATGCTCAATCCCCGAGCAATGAGTCAATTCCACGTCAGATTTCCAAGGTTTTTTTCAACAATCATGGATGAATCACATGCACATGTATATCGACATAAAATCAATAAGAAGTTTCCAAATGAACCAAATACTTATCTTGCATAAGTATCTTCTTTTGGTTCCATAGGTGTCCAACTAGGCTTAATACAACCATGGCACTTACGACCCTGCCCCACCTCACACCCGGGTGTGCAATAAAGAGTAGCCAAATTTCTGCAAGCCTCGGACCACCCAAAAAATCTTTCAGTCGAGATCTAACAGCTTTGCTTAAGAGTCTAAAACTCCTTCTAGGTTATCACCAAGCTCAGTGCCTCCTTTCCGGACACCACAACAATTAATTCACATGTCAGATTCATTCATATAAGGTGCAATCTATAACAAGATTTTCAAAACCATGGCTGCATCATATGCTCATGTATATTTACAGGAATCAACAACAACCACAATTTGATAAGAAAACCAAATAGTTATCTATATAACACATCTCAACCGAGATCTGGTAGCCCTGTGTTAGAGCCTAACACCCCTCTGGGTGCTTAATGGAAGCTCTGCTTAATGCTCAACACTTCCTCTCGGTGCTTACCAATGCTCTGACATTATCTATGTAGCATATCTCGACCGAGATTGGGTGGCTCTGCCCCAGATCCTAACACCTCTCTGGGTGCTTAATGAATCTCTATCGTAATAGCCTAGCACCTACTCCAATGCTTGCCAAGCTCAGGGACTTCCTTTCTAGATAGAAAAATGAATCAACTCACTGGTCAGATTCGTTTCTATAAGATGCAACCTTTAACAATATTTTTCGAAAATATAGACCGCATCATATGCATATGAATAATCATAGAAATCAACAAGGATTTTCCAAGTAATCAAATACTTATCTGTGTAGAATCTCTCAACTGAGATCTAGTCATCCCCGCTTTAGATCCCAACACCTCCTTGGATGCTTAATGACAACTCTTTTCTTAAGGGACCAACACCTCCTCCAAGTGTTTACCAATGCTCAAGCGCTTCCCTTCCAGACATCATAATACCCAGGGGTTATTCTCTTCACGGAGCCCCCACTCTCGTGACAATCCCCTTACGACGTGAATGTGTGTGGAGAGAAGTCTAACCAGATGTCTTACACCCTGGGGGTACCCAGTGATGCATACCGGTTCCTAGCTGGCAGGGGGGGTGAAGCTATGTACTCTCGTACATCCTTCCAGAGGAGTCATATTTCTCAAATGCATCCTCCTGAGAGTTATGTACTCCAGGGAGGACCACCATCATCTCACCTGCGCCGTACATACAAGCATGCAGTTTATATGAGATGCCATTATAAAAATAATTGCAATTATAGGTTTTCAAACCTATTACAGGAACATCCCTCCAAGAAGCTATGTATCCAAGTACATCCTTCCGAGGAGCCATGTACAACCAGTACATGTTTTCATCATCTCACCTGCGTTACATACAAACATGCAGTTTATATGAGATGTCATTAGAAAAATAATTGCAATTATAGGTTCTCAAACCTATTCCAGGCGCATCCCTCCGAGAAGCTATGTATCCAAGTACATCCTTTCGAGGAGCCATGTACAATCAGTACATGTTTTCATCATCTCACCTGTGTTACATACAATCATGGAGTTTGTATGAGATGCCATCATAAAAATTTAATCATAGATTTTGAAATCTATTTCATGCCTGGATACATTTCCAATTATCAAATGATTAATAACATTGATAGTCAAATCCAAAATTTGAATTCTCAATTCTGCTTCCCACAGAAAATTGGATTTTGTAATCATGAGATCGTCCTCATATTGTTTGGCTTTTGCAAGTGGGGAGTACTCATCCCTAAATTACACATGCTACCCGAAACCTGGACATTCACATACAACATGTCATCTTGACACCCTTTTTAGATCAGCCAAACAGTTAATAATATTCAATTAACAACAATATTCAAAATATGAAGTTCACAATCTATTTTGTTCAAAAGTTAGATTTCAGGCATGATATCCTTCTCATAGAACATGGCAGTTTCCTGCCTTGGTTGCAATGGGTACAACTAGACTGCTTGGCTCCGGTCATTCTACCTGCAGTCTTCAGGAAAGGCCATTTCCTCATGGAACTACAAGTTCACAAGCATGCTTCCTCAACCTCTACATAGACTCATGTTTACTTGCAAAATATCCTTTAGTGAACCTCCTGCAGTATCCTGCAAGTCCCACAATAGATCGTAGATCTGTTAACTTTCTTGGAGCAGGCCAACTCGTCATGGCCTCAATCTTTTCAGGGTCTATATATATTCCTTTATCTGAGATAATGTGATCCAAATAATGAATTCCATCTTTGTAGAAGTCATAGTTGCTCAACTTTTCATACAGTTGATGCTTCCTGAGCAATTTTAAAATCAGTCTCAACTGTTCCACATGTTTTTCCTCATCCTTTGAATAAGTAAGAATGTCATCAAGGAAAACGAGAGCACACTTTACCAAGTACCTGCTGAAAACATTATTCCTGAGGCATATAAACGTAGCTGGTGCATTTGTGAACCCAAATGGTACCACTATGAACTCATAAGATTCAAACCTTGCTCCGAAGGTTTCCTTATGAACATATTCATTCTTGATCCTTACCTCCTGGTCACCAGAATTTAAGTCAATCTTGGAAAATATCTTTGCTCCTCTCATTTGATCAAAGAGGTCATCAATTTCAGGAAAAGGATACCAGTGTCCTTCACAATGACTTTGTTTAGCTATCTATAATCAATACATAACCAAAGTGTGCCATATTTCTCTTTCACAAACAAGGATGGTGTTCCCCAAGGAGACACACTTGGTCTGAGGTACTTGTTTTCGAACAACTCTTGTAGCTGCATGTTCATCTCTAGCATTTCTGGTTTGTTCATCCTATAGGATGTCTGGGACACTGGTGATGCTCCAGGTACAAGCTCAAAGGTTAAATTAATGTCACCTCTTGGAGAAAGCCTTGGAATTTCATCAGGGGGAACATTCTCGAATTCCTGTAGCATATGAAAGCCCTCCAACCTAGGAGTATCATACTTTGCTGCCTCCAAAACATGAGCTGCAGACACTCTACAACCTTTCCCATAGGACTTCTTCAGCTGCATTGCTGAAGACTTCCTTTCAAATATCACTTTTGGAATTCCTTTCACAACCCTTAGGTTTCCTTCTTCATCCAAGCACTCAAAATTCTTGTTGTAACAATCAAGATTTGATTTATGTGCTTCCAACCAATCCATTCCAATGAAGACATCATATGATCCAAGTGAGTGAACATTCATATTTGCACCGATGACTAACCCATCCATGACCAATGGACAATTCATTACCACCTAACTGACATCCTTTTGGATTCCAGTGGCGAGTTGGACTAACCATGATCTTCTATGCTTTGATTTCTTCAAAGTGCACATCTCAATAAGTCTAGGGGTGATATAGCTGTGAGTCGATCCAGGGTTGATCAAACTAGAAAGAGTCTGTTCAGCAATCTCACCCTCAACTTCCACCACAGTTGAGTTATGACCTTCTTGGTGGTCTTCTAACACTGCACAAATTTTAGGAATGATCCCTGCTTCCTAACACACAGTTTTAGATTCTTGGGTGCTAGGGACTTGACCCTCATTCCTATTCTCAAGTGGACAATACCTGTGCAGATGGGGTTCTTCACATCCCCAACATTTGAGAGGTTCCTTTGGATTTTTCCTCATAACTCTTGTTGGCTCAATCACAGCTTGTGATGGATGCCTTTGCTGCTTCAGGAGGTGAGGAGGTTTAAAAAATTTCTTCCTTGGGTTAAGATTCTCATTCTTCTCCTGGGAACTTCTCCTACTCCCTTCTACCTCTGTTAATTGATGCCCAAAGTTTATCCGCCTTTAGAGATATTCCAAACTCTGTAGCATGGGGGTAGTCAACTAATTTTGCTCTACCAGATCCTTGAACAAACCTCTTATTTTCATCTTTGCAATCCTGCAACTCTTCCCTCAGGCTTTAGTATGGTAGTTGCAGCACCTAGGGAACTCTCCAGTTCCCACTTCTCAACAGCTTCAGCTCCATGACCTTGGATATTGTTAGTTGGCCTTACACACCCTTCCCCATGTGGACAAATCCGGTGCAAATGGGGTCCTCCACATCTCCAACATTGGAGTGTCTTTGTGGCCTCTTGTGGATCTCTTGGCTTTCCCCCCATAGCATCTTTCCCTTGTCCAAAGGGATCCTGTGCATCATCCATGTTGTTAATATTCTTGGTGCTAGCCTTCTTTGACCTTCTAGGTCGGACCAAGATGAACTTTTCAATCTGCACTATGACTCTACAAAATGTGTTAACAATAACATTTGTTACTCAATCTCAGAATTTCAAACAATTACTTACCAATTGCTTCTTGTAGGCATGAACGGTTAATGTGCCTTTTGTCGGGTTGGCTAAGTTTATCAATTCTGCTAACTAGCACTCCTTCTTGGTATAGTTTCCTTTCTGTAATGACGACTATCTCAGGGGGACGAAGGGGGTCAAGGGGGATTTCCAATATGGTGCATAAGATCGCTCCCATTTTCCATCTTTCTAGTCCCTGTAAATCCCACTAAAAAACTGCATAAATTCTCTGTTTTGGAGCAACTCAGCTTTTCCACCTGATCGAAAAAACTTACTGAAGTTTTTCGGCGTATCGGCTGAACTCACCTATTCCCTTCCGACGCGTCGAAAAAACTCAGGTTTATCACCCGATGTGTCAGATGAACTCAGACAACTCATCTGATCGGATCCCTTCTGACGAGTCATCTGCTTCATTGGGTCACTGTTGAAAACTCTTCCGACGTGTCGGATGAGTCTTCATTTCTCTTCCGATTGGAAACTCACAAAACTTTTCTATGTATCGAGAAAACTTACCGATTCCATCTGGCTCATATCGGCAGAACTCGTCCGAGATGCATCAGAAACTCATCCAAAAAAAATTTCCTTCTTTCCTCGGCATCAGAAGAACTCATCCGAGATACCCAATTTTCAACACTTAGAATATTTTTTCAAAAATTTCTTCTCTTCATCCTACCATCGACTCTACTTGCCAAGCTCTCCTGATGTGTATCGAAAAAACTTACCGAACGCAGCCAATGCATCGGAAAAACTCACTGAGTTTACCTGATTTCTTCAACACTTAGAATTTTTCGGATACTTTCTTTTCTTTTCTTTCCCTTCGTCGGCTCAACTTAGCCAGTTCAGTCGACACATTTTTCCTCTGCTGGACAGAGGGTAACGTTTCCTCTGTCACCGCTTCTTCATGGACCATTGGGGCCGATGCTGCAATGCGTGCTCTGATACCACACTGTCACGTCCCCACCCCTCTACCGGAGAGAGGACGCGTCTATGCCGCTAGAAATATGGGAAAACTAGCCCCATTAACATGATATAAAATGGATGAAACTTAAAAACATACACAGATGTATAAAATATGAATTCTACAGCGGAAGCATACACATTTCATTCAACCATTCATCTTCTTCATATTTCATTAATTAACATATACAATTGCAGAGATAAAATGGACAAGAATACTTATCTTGGAAGCGAAGCTCGTCCTGCAACTAGCTATGTCGCTGTAACATTCCACCCAACTATAGGCCACTGTGCTCCTTACTCTCTCAGCATCACTTCCACCCCCGAGCTGGGCATGATTTCCACAGGGATCTAGGGGACATAGGCTTACACACAACAAGGCCAAACACCTACTGTCAAGCTAATAACCACATCCAAACGTAGTCATCCCATCGAGAGATGGATTCTTGGACTTACTCAGCCAAGCAAACACAGGGATGAACTAAATAGCAAAATGCAGGTTCATACCAAAGCACAAATGCATACATAGAAAAGTACAAAATTATGGGTTGAGGAAAAATAGTTTGGAAACCAAATGAATTGCTAATATGGGTGGAGACAACCCCTTAACAACAATTCGTATCCCAGGGACGTTTTGGCCCTAACGTGGCAAAAAACAGACTCCCCAACACCTAAGAAAACATGGGTTCTCCTCCAAATCGTTGGGCAACATAAAACAATTTTCAGCTTGGAGAGAAGTGGGGAAATGCAACAGAAAACGTTGGGGAAGAGACCCAACCACAAATCATTACAAAAACAAATTCCCCAGCCTGAGGAAAATGAAGAAACGACTGCCACGTGAGGGGAAACACACACAACAAACCCAACAACGTGACTGCTTCCAACCATTTGAGAGAGCTCCAACATGGATGAATGATGGTGAGAAAAATGCCCAGGAGCCTAAAATAGTGAACGAGAACACACAACAGGCAAAATTGTGAAGGTAAAAACAACTCCCAAGCTTCCCTATGTGAGGAAAAATGGAGGACGTGGGTGTATGGCCCAAATGGGCATGCATTTTGGGTGTTAACTTGGCCCAAAATTCAAAAACGCTTTTCCCCAAAAATGGGTTTTCTCCAAATTCGAATTTCTAACTTCCATACCTTTCCCATCCCATGCAATAACTACTTCAAGCAATTTCTGGCAGAATTAAATGATTGGGTGAATGAGACAAGAAAGGTAGTTGACTGTTTGACGGGTTCTTTTATTGACATTTGGCTTTTCCCCATTGGCCCCAAAGGTTAAATACCCCCCCTATCCTTAGGGAATCATGCCCCCATATCTTTTAATGTTGCATTGACATAGCTAGTTGTGGGTATTTAATTAAATTGCATATTTACATGATGTCCAAAATTATAATGTGTCGGTTAGCACAAAATACCATCGGCATCGATTTTAATCGTCGAAACATAAAACGATAAATCAATGGTGGGGATTTTTCCTTTAGCTCCACACCATGATTAATCACAATATTTACATCAGATATATTTAATGCAAATGGGGTCATAACCGAGGTGTTACACGTTGACTTTATATTTCCCCCAATTTCTAATATTTAACATAGAAAACCTTATTTATTTTTTCCAATATTATAAAAATATCTTTTTATCGGTGATCTTATTCGTCAATAACTTTGACCTCTTATTGCAAGGTTCACTTCTTTAGAGGATTATAGTTAATACTCTCGTGTTGATTTCCAAGCGTCTATTGGTGGAACCGACAAAAAATTAAAGAACTGACATACTTTTAACTAAATATTTTTCTATTGTCTTATGTTGTAGACAAAATTACATTAACATATTGCAAATAGTTTGAAATATTTTTCTATTACGTAAGTTTTAACTATGGAATTTATTGAAACTATTATTATGATCCTAACAAATGAATTCAATTCAATTGATTAAAATTCAATGCACTCTAGTCACCCATTCATGGTTCATTCACCACACTTCACAGACATCGCCTCTTATGTGATCGCCTTCCAGGGCCTTCCTTTCTTTATGGAATGATCGCATTCTACCTACATACTCCAAGATGAGATTGTTTCCAAGACTTCTAATATTTTTGGAGCAAGTTCTCTTTACAATATTCTTCAACAAATCGCAACTCTAAATTCTACCACAATTCTTCAACAAATTGCAAAGTGGGGAGATCAATCTACTTAGCTTCCATCTTCAAGGTAAATAAGGTATGGATTGGGATTATTGCATTTTGCAAATTGTTATGTATCTCTTATTTTTGCTATTTTGTGAGAATGATTTGAATCATCATTCATTATTATTGAATTCCTTTACTTCTTCAAATACAACATAATGTAAACCAACATAACTATATAACTTCTACATGAAAGTAGCTTCATCCTAGGCCCTTCCACCTATACCAAATCCCAAGCCCCTGTAATTTCCAGAAACGGTTCAAAGGAAAGTTAGAGCATAACATAGGAAAATATGGGCTCAAACCCTATATTTTATGAATGAAAACAAGCTTCTACCTTATGTGGATTTAAATTCCTAACAACTAAAACACAAAATATGGTTAAATTTGAGTCAATTTAAATTTGGAGAATCATGAAATTGTATCTTTTGTTCTTAGGAAAAAACTAGGGGAAATTTACTAAACAACATTATTCTTTAGAACTACAGTGCTGAACAATATCAATATAGGCATGATGTAACATTCTTGTAAACAAAGATCACGATATTTTTTCATGGTTTCTCTAGAATTGAACATGGATTTGGTTCAAACGTTTCCAGCATTACCCTTTTCTTCATGCACATGTCTAGCTAAATCGACTACTATGGTTCCCAAATTCATATCAGTTTAATGAATATCAATTAAGTCATTGAAATGTCAAGCTAGTCTACCCACATGATCAAGTCCTTATAAACTAGTCTACCCACAATATCAACTCCTTTGAGTACCAAGGTAATCAATACAAATTCTTAGACTTAGGGGTATATCTAATTGGAGATATTCCTAGACTTAGGGGTAGATTTGCTTTGCAGAAGCAAAGGTTTTTTTTGTACATATATAAATATTTTTTTATAATGTCTTCCCAACCTGGAATATACATGATTAAATAGAAAAAAAAATTAGTATAGTTTTAGATGCAAAATACAACTTATTACTAGAGTCTAGGGGTAGATCTAGAGTATGATATACAACAGTGATTTCCAGATTTGTAGATGCAAAAAACAAAGAAAGTTTGTCATAATTTTTAATGGTGGTTAAAAGTGGTACTAGTGTCTTTAGTTTACACTGCACATATGGGGTTGATCTAATAGATCTTGTGGAAATATATCCTATTGAAAAGATGAATAAAGTTATGGATGCATATTATGAGCTAAATGGCCAATAATGAATAAAAATAAGGATGATTTTTACGGACTAAATGGGCAATAATGCACATAGAACTCTCTCCAAGAACAAACTTATTGAGACCTACAGATAGAAATATGGATATGCATGCTTATCTAAGACAACTTATGAGGGATGCATTCACATAAGAAAATTTTGTTTGTACTATGATCAGTTTTGTTAGACAATGCTTGACCTTTTAATATTTCTCAAACAAATTATTTAAATTTTGAAAATAATTCAATCAGAAAAGGAAAAATGATAATAGAGGCATTCAAGACAAAGGGCATGTTCTAAAGATCCGATGTTGCAGACCACAAGACCATACCAAACACCATTCATCTAATCTTTATAGTCAATTCTTTCCTACAAATTTCAAGCTAATCACCAATAGGACTACCTTACCATGGTTGGTACATAATAAGTCAAACAAATTTAGTAAGTGTTATTTTCATATCACTTAATAACACATTATTTATTTGGAATAATTTTATTCCATATTTGGAAGGCGTGCTTATCTATTACTCCATGAATTAATTAAAAAATACGAGCCAGGGTTATATTCCTGCTATTTCCCGCCCTTCATGTATGCCATGAGTTTCAAAATGGGATCAAAGGAGATGAAGTTGGGTGCAGGTTTTAGGCTATTTCGGAAGAATAGATGCCCCTCAGTCATGTCACCCAAGGTGAAGGAAGTACGCAATAGAATACATCCCCATGAAAATAAACATGGAATGAATACATCCAAGAAAAATGTAAGGTGAGGAAAACTTGTTGGAAATAGCTATTCATGGAATGCCCATGAATGACAGCTGTTGACATGAAAACATCCGGACAAGGGTTTCAATAAATAGAATGAGTCAGAAGAAATAGTTTATCTAATACACTACAAACGCAACACATGTTAAAAGCACAGAGATTCAATATCAATTTAGAAAACCACCATAATCAGAATTAAAATAATATGGAACATAAGACACACCAGAAAATTAGACAAGCATCAAACGTTCTAACTATTACATCAAACAGAAGATGATGAAGGAAACTGACAAATCAAACTATGGCAATCAACAGACATGTGAGGCATATAAAAAACCTGGCTAGGTATTGCGGGTTCCTACAACGTATTATGCTAAACTAAACCTCATTCACACCAAATACAACAAGACTATTAGTAATGGTTCATAAAAAAATAGTTCGGCTAACAAAGCATTAAATGGGAATTGATTCACTGGTGAGATCGACGAAGCATTAAGTTGTCCTTCGAATGGTATGAAACCGAGAACAAAAACCACACAATTTTGGTAGAAGAGCTACAACTTAGTCCTGACACCTAAACCTGAGGAATTCCAACCAAAAAAATGGAAATCTACGGAGACATGTAACCGGACTATCCAGTCAAACAAAACCCAAAAACCCTTGGATGTGATAAACCATCACTCAATTCACGTACAATAATGGATTCATGAAAGCACTACCCTGGATGGTCTAAAATGTAGAGAGGGAAAAATGGGTGTTGGATTTTTCAGTTTTAAATAAGTAACAAGAAAACCCATCGAACTGAGGGTATGATAAATCCATTGGTATTTATCCTAAAATGCAATAATAATTCAGAGTACATTTAAGCAATGAAAGCTTATTTATAGCTATTGTGAGTAATAAAAAACAAATGAGATAGGTATTTATCCAAACCAAAAAAATGGCAACACTTGCAACCCACTTGCAACCCATTTATAGAAAACATCATGTTGACCAGGCAGTGCCTCAATGCATGCATTACGGGATAAAGAGCTGGGTGATTCATTTGGGAACACTTCCATTCTTAGATATGATGCTACCACTATTAAATATCAAAGGAAAGTTAACTTTGGCATCCTCTTTCACATGAATATGACCTTCACCAACACATTTTTGGAAATGACTTCACCTTCTCCACTAAAATTAGAATAGATCAACACCTATGAGAGCAAGGTGTCTCTTGACTATATCAAAAAGGTGTCTCTTGACTGCATTAAATATGGAGGCATAATGGTTCGTTGAGTTGATAAGTGGATCGATGATACCATTTGGAAGTTCATTGACCGTTGAGTTGATTGCAATGTTTTGAATCATGAAATTGATTGTAATACATGTCACATTGATTAAAACTTATAATTCCAATGTGTTATCACGTCACTCAAGACTTTGGTTCATGTGGGATGAATGCAATATACAAGCAGATATGAGTTAACTTTGGGTTCATTCTTAGGTAAATTTAAAATCTTTAACATTACTCTATCGATTTTCGACTGCCACGTCTTCATGTGCATTTCCTTGAAAATTGATTCCCTTCCCACAAGTGACATTTGTTTCACCACCCGTAATACAAAAACCGATACAAAATTAGTGAATGAATTCTCCCAAAGCAAAGCCAAGGTATTAATAAAATATAACTTTAATTGTAATATGTATCCTCACCCGTCTCAACGCATGGAGCACTTCAATGCCTACAGTTGTAATGAAGTACCATTTAGTCACTTAATTAATGCAATTAATGAAAGGTCTGATGGAAGATGTTTGTTACTCCAATTTGTAAAAACGTCCTAGTTGTGGAACATGCATTCCACCGAACAGTAACATTTGTCAAGATGTGACCAGGAGTGAGTAGTTTCATAATTTTTGGGAGGGCTATATCTTAAAGATGCATATACTCCTATATTGATGCGTACAATACATAGATAAGGGATTCATAAGCATTTGTCAAGATGTGACCACAAATGAGTAGTTTCATAATTTGTAGGGCTATGTCTTAAAGATGTATATACTCCTATATTGATGCGTACATAGATAAGGGATTCATAAGCAGGTTGAAATATAGGCATGCACTCTATCAATTGTATCTTTAATGCCAATGATGTAATGAAAAATATATATTTTAATTAATAAAAAAATAAATTATCTATTGATTTGTCAGGATAATTCAATATCTTGGCAAAAGTTATATTCTTACTCAAGCTTATGGTAGAAGGAATGGTTAATAAAATAATTGAAAATTATCGATGGCACGACGTTTAAACACAACTAGATTTTGTTCTCATATTCTTTAGAGTTTCCCATTGCAATAAGAACAATCTTTCACACATTAGGTTTTATAAATACAAGGTATTAATTTTGTGTTATCATCTTAACAAAAGCATTCCAATCTCCATTCAACCTTTAAATTATATTAATAATAAGAGACCATGATTCCTTGGAGCTTCCATTAGAATTTGTGTTTCAAGATTATCATATTTTCATTAATAATTCAACACTTGCATCAAAAGTGCTCAAAACATGAGAAGGAGATAATTGTGTTATGGTTAAAACTTGATATTGTGTATAACGTGTGAAAGAAGACCATTGGATTACTTTGAACCTAAGTCACATGACACGAGGACATGGGACACGAAGGACATGAAAATACGAGTATTCGACATGAGACACGATATCCCCAGAAATAGGACACGGGGGGCGCGCGCACACACACACACACGCACATATATATATTAAAAAATACATAAAGATCTACATTTTTTAAAAACTAGAAGTATATACAATGTACATCAATCATAATATCATTCAATTGTTCAATATGACAATGATTCAAATCAATAATACAATTATCAATGAATCATGAACTTTGAACCATAAACTGCATATTTGATATTTCTGACTAAACCACAAAAATCAAAATGCATTACATAGATATCGAGAGAATGCCACCAACAAATACAAATTAGAGTAGATACTACTTAGTACTAAGTTTAGTATCTACAGTACTGCTAGATACAAAATGAAAATACTAAATAGCCATAGGGAAGAATATCATAGCTCATCAATGGTACTAGCCACTATCAATCCTCCTCCTGCTCCTCCATGTCAAAATTAGCATTATTGTCATATCTCTTTCCTCTATCATCCTCCTCCTCCTCTATACCATTTTTTACAGGACACATGTCTAGAAATCAGGACACGTTCTTGGCACATGTCCGACACGTGCTGGAAAGTGTCCAGATTCTGGGACACAGAAATTTTGGTGTCGAACATGTATTAGGGCAAGTGTTGTGTCCAACACATGGAATACATGACACCTTCCCTATTTGGAAGTGTCTTGTTACTTAGCTTTGAACATGCATAAACTTTTTTATTGATGTTAAATAAGTTGCATGCATATGTGGGTATGGGTAAGGAGTAATACAAAAGCACACTTAAAATGACTTTTGTATTTACAATACAAAATTGTTTAACATTTTAGGAAATTTGTAAATTGTTACTTATGAAATTATTTATACTTTGATTTGAAGAAATCAATGCCATTAGTGAACTACATGACGGTCAATAAAGACTCTGGCTTGCGATGTCCTTATTTTTCAGGTTTAGCGGTGCAATTTCAATCTTAGAAGACAACATAAATTCTAGCTCGGTATATAAATGTATTTGTAGATCCCTCTCCATCCTTTGCCACTACAGACTAAAGCAGGAATACCTGAACAAAGTATCTAACAAAATTCCTCATTTTATTAGTATAACTCAATTTTTATCAGAGTTTGAAGTATAAGTTTGAAGTATAAGTTATGTGATATAATTATGATCAAAGAAGATCGATAACAATGGAAACTCTTTCAACATTTTTTGCCTTTTAATGTTTTTTCCTCTATTGAGACAATCATTATATATCATTTAACATGTTAAAACTTAAAACCACTACCCGACCATACTTCAGCGAAGACAGCTTGGTTGGGGATTTGAAGGTAAAATATATATTATTTTATTATAAAATATATATATCTGCATTCCATTTAGTTTTGTTCAAAGACAAACATCTTGATTCATGTCACAAGTCTTTTGTTTTTTGCAAACAACCAAAAAATATTCATTTCATAACCAACAAAAATCCTTTATTCTGTTCCATGAGCATTAGGACGGTCGAGTGACTGAAGTTTCGGAGGTGGATGCATCTAAGGAACCACCTATCTATCTTCAAATGGTCAGCATATTAGACTCCTCCCCTACAAGCTATTGGGAAACGAACATGCAAACAAAGAGCTATGGCCGTGTCTCTATTTCATGAAGAAATCTATGAGGAAGGGGGATTTATGTGCAGTAGAAATATTGATTCATGTCACAATTTATCTTTTGCTTTTGGCAAACAACCAAAAAATCTGCATTTCATCACCAACAAAACTCCTTTATTATGTTGTAATTGCATGAAATAAATTGTAATGTGATATAATATAACCAATAAAAATGGCTTGTACATTGCAAGTTGACCTATAGGACATTACCTCGACATTCACAAAATAAGAATTTGAAAAGAATTGGCATCTGAAGGGGTTCAAGCCATACAAAATGGTGTAGATATTTGTTCATTATTTGCTCATCCAATTGTAATAACTGCTTTCAAATTTGGACTTTGCAACCAAGTCACCCTCTCAAGCAATGTTGAACTAGAGTAGGTGTGACTGCAATTTCAAACATATTTTTGTAACCGTGATTTCTATATTATCTAGACTGTAGGTTTAAATTACGAGTGTCAACATCAAAGACAATAACCACAAATTGTGTGCAAATATCCTTCTTTAATATCCTTTATTCATTGTCAATTAACACTTTTTCAAATCATGAAATGTTTACAAAACTTTTTTTTAAACTTAATCATCGGTAGGGACTAGGCCACCAGGTATTTCTAGGCATCCTAAAATGAAAAGGCGCTCACTATAGATCAGCTCATATCATACGAATAGGAAGAATGATATGAGTTCCGTTTGAGTTACAGAGGCAATGGTTCAATTAAACACTCTTCGATATAATCCTTTATTTTTGTCTTTGAGATGCTGTACCCATCTTCTTCCTTGAATATCACCATCGTCACTCTCGTCTCTTCCATCAACATCTTCTTGCACTGGAACGGGATCATGTGGACTGTGTCGTCGGGCTTCAGAAACTCCCAGGTGAGCTCCTTCACTGCCGGCTCCAGAAGGCTGTACATGTAATTCACAGCCACTTCCTCTGTACTTCCTGGATTTTCTCTCACATAACATTCAATACTGGACGCCAATTCTCCACGAGCCTTCTCCGCCTTATATGAATGTATGTCGTCTGCTAGCCGGGTAATGATGCAATTCAGCTCTGCCAGCACACGTCTTCCTGGATAATCAAGCTCTTCCAACGCCTCTTGGGAAAGGATTTGGCCCTCCATCAACAACACTCCACTTACCAGAAGTATACGCTGTCCGATGGAAATGATCCCGTTCTTTATGTACTCTTCCAAGCTTGGTATGTACTCACAGGCTATCCATTCTGCTTCTTCGTAATACCCCATCAGATACTCCTCCCACTGATCAATTCAATGGATATTCGACATTCAGATGAGCAAATAATTAATTAATTTTCATGCAGACTTTATAGCAGTAACAAGTGTATACTTAGATTACCTCTCAGAAGCTTGTGTGTGAGTTAATTCTTGTGTGAATACCAATCTACAGGTAATTCATGAAATTACTTACCCCCTTTCTAAAAAAACTAAGAAGCTCGCGTCCCTGTTCCTTTTCTGCCTCCAAAACCACTTCGTGAACTATGTCGTAGAAGATTTTGTAGCAGAGCTTCATATAGTCTGGAAGGTTTTCTGTCATGGAGAGGTCCCATCTGACGAGCCAATCCATAATATAATTAGTCACAAGATATAATATGGATGATGTGCAAGATCTGATGATGATGATTGGAGCAATGGCCTACCTTCTCACAGCCTCGGTGAATAGCTTCAATTCATCAAGGGTTCCATATGTGTCATACATATCGTCCAGAACAGTATTCAAGCACGCCACTTTTGAAAACAGGAATCTGCATTTCGCATACTGGGGCTCATACGTGCCTGCCGCTACTATGAAGAAACATTCCACCGGCCTCTTCCGACCGAACGGTAATCGAGGGAATTCCGAATCTTTAAACCAGCTGTGATGCACAATCAATCGAGACGGAATTAGAACAACTTTGAAACCGGTAAATTAATTTATTTTCATTTAGTCTTAGAGTGGATACATACTAAATTCTAGAATAATAGCCAAGATGATCAGGGTTCGTTAATTACGTGGTGACATTCTTCATCTCTGTTTGGTGGAAAGCCTGGATAATGTTGAAGTCCAATTTCGCCAGCTCTAAGACCTTTTGGTTGTTAACGTTTGCCAGACTGAAATTAGACAAAATATACCACCCAGTCAGTAGCAAATTACTAATATCATAACTTATAAGCGAGGAAGGAAAGAAAGTCCAAATAATGCTAAATTTTGAGAAAGCCAGATTTGGGCTCTCACTTACTGGTAAATGTTTTTGGCTAGGCGTACATAATCTGAGCTGTACACTAGACAATATCTCTTTGCTTCCGCTCTGGGGACAGTGGCATGCCAAGAATTCTCCAGAGCGTATTTAATCTGGCAATGGCAATGGCAAACAATATTATAAAATCATCCCTGTTGCTCAGAAAACGAGCGTCATACGTGTATAGGCACTTTACAGTATGTTATGTTACCTCTTCGCTTAGGTTTTGTTTGTTGTTCCATGCACTGTAAGTCTCTCTTTTCTCGAGAGCTTCTTTTAAATATTTACTAGTGAAGCTTTTAGCTTCATCCAAAATGTTTTCTCCCGGAAATGCCAGCTGGGAAGCTCTATAAAGGCTTAGCATGCTTGCTACATCTTTGTTGAATTGAGCACCCGAGCAAACAAAGTGCCCATTTGAGTCTTTGAAATTCTCGAAAACGGCTGATAATGCAATCATGTCCAAAGGTCAGAACAGAACACAGAACAGTTCATGATATGTTGTCACCAAAACAAGTGCAAGGCATGCTTTCTGGTATGTGTTATCCTGATGGAAAAATGGCTTTAAATCTAAAACACACCTGGAGTTACATTGTACCGATGCAGCCGAAGGAGTCGAAATCCTAAAGCAGTGATCTCAAGATCTGCTATAGGATTCAGTCTGCCCCACCCAATTCCTCTTTCGTTCCAATGCCTGTATGCAACGGATTTCATCAATGGATTTTACAGATGAATTAATCTGGAGTGGAAGGAGAGCAAATTATTATTTCTATTTATACCTGTTAACATAATCGAGAGCTTCCTTGATTTCCTTTTCAAAGTGTCTATCGATTCCAAGTTGTACAAGATTATCCACTATCAAGAGGCGTTCCAGCAGATCCACAGGATACAGGCAGGGAACTGCAGGATGCAGGTAATTTATTAAACATATATTGAAGCTAAACAGAAAAAAAAGGAGGGATTGTAAAGGCAATCCATTACCATATATACATACCAAAAGTGCCAAAGTTAGCGAGCACGTTGTTCAAGAACTCAAGACATTTGATGTCTCCAGTGTGCATGAAGACGCACGCAGTAGAAGCAGGTGAGCTTAGGAAAGAGCCATCCTGGCTTCGAACATCCATTATTCTTTCCCAGTCGACCATGTCTTCTATGCCCTCCAAAGAATACAACAATGGGGAAGGAACGCCATGAATTTCCTCCCTTGACACACTGCAAATCATATTTAACATTTATTAGAATTTCCGACAAGAAGTAATGTGGCGTAATTCGGTTGTTATATCAACAAAACATGATTTTGAATTTGAATTTGAAAATGAAGTGAGAGGAGGAACTCTTACTTTGCTAATCTCTCCTGCCGCTTGGTGTGGAGTAGACTTACATAAGGCAGGTTGTAGGGAAGCTCGATGTCTAGACATTGAGCTTCTCTTAACAAGGAAGGGAAGATGATGTCAAAGTCAGTCACCAAGCTGTCTTGATCGTTTTCATCCTTTATTGCTTCTAGAGTGCTGTTTATGAATTCAATGCCTACAAACATGCCAGCAAATCAAGATCAAGATCATTAGCACTAGCCATTACAATTACATGACCTGGTTTCTATACACACAAAAATACTCCCGATCCGATCTGATCACGCCATATTATTACATAGCAAAATAAACTGAAAGAACTACTGCGAAATCCTACGCATGAATTATTGATATATTATATGTATTTCTTACCCTGCTGTACTTGCAGATCCCCAACTTTCCATGTGAGAAGCGCAAGAACGCAAGAAAGAGTGGCAAGCAGGCGGTCGGACAGTAGAAAGTTCGATTCAGTACCCCATGAACCATCTTTTAACTGGTTTTTTAAAATCCAATCAACTGTTTGAGGAAATTGCGGGCGAGCAGAGCCATCAACGGAGGGCACCCTGGCTACCCAAGCTGTGTCATAAGCAGATGGGGTGATCATTAAGCCTCCTTCACCATGAAGCATCGCCTTAATCTCAGCAACAAGTGTCTCCACACGTTCTCCATAGCAAGGATCCTGTTCAATTAACACAAATAGTAAATTAGATCATGATCAGCACTAATATTATATGATTTGATTTGATGAGAAGAACTAGGGTACCTATGCGTAATAAAATGAAGAAATTACTCACAGTGTAATGCGATTGAAGAGATTGTACAAAATCATAATCCCACACATTTGGATGAGGATTGGCCGTCTTTCTGACCAAGCAGCTGCTGCTGGTGTTACCCGGCGGAGTAGAAGAATGAACAGAAACGCTAGCCATTGGATCAAAGTCTTCCAGCTATCAGCAAATATCATTAGCTGGAATTTGGAATGGAATGGTATTATGGGAGAGCGTGTGTCTATATATAGTGCGCTACCACGAGGTTGAATTGTAATGACTCCCTAATTGTAGGGCTGTTAAACGCATGATCTTCTCCACACGAATATGGGAGTCTAGGAGATTACGAGAAATATCGTAAGTGGGCAGCAAAAGGCGATGCCGATGACGATGACGTATGTGGAGAAATGATCTTCTCCACATGATGATGACGATGACGTCTACGCCCGCTTTTGTCGCGATGAGCGCGCCCGTTTTTACGACGACGACGACGTTGTAAGCTTGTCCGCAATAGTGTTAACACTATTTGATGATATTGAAACTATTTTTGTCATTGCTGCCTTCGGCAATGCCATTTTAAAAATGTGTGCGCTTTTTTCGCAATACAGTTAATTTGTTCACGTGACTCGTTTTCCAAGTTTATTTGCATTTTTCCATGTTTATTTCCACAACTCAGTTTATGCTTAAGGTGGAGCATAGCTATTATGCAAAAGTTACGAGTTATTGGAGCAGAGCTCTTGGCTACCATTTATTTTTTTATCTCTATGACAACGTTCTCAATCTTTATCGTGGCTAATGAAGGTTTGAGTGGATTTATCAAAATTTCTAAAGAGAGAGGCTAATCAAGGGAATCAAGGTGGCTAGATCACTCTCTTTCTTCCATCCATTTTTTTTTGTTTAAGATGTACTAATATTGGGGATGGTTTTCTAGCATAATGGAAACAATTAAATGATATTGTCAACATCTTTTGTGGTGCTTCAAGTATGAAAATCAATACTTAAAAGTTGAGTTTCATACATCTTTGTCATGACGAGGCTATAAACGATTAAATTATTTCTCTTTTTCCATTTAAGATGAATGATCTACATGACGGTTTGCATTACCTAGGTTTTTATCTAAAACCTAATTGATATAAAAAAGTTGTTTGGAAGTGGCTACTAAGAGAGGTAAAATGGAAGATGGGCATTTAGACTTCTAGATGGCTCTCTTTAGGGGGAAGAAATCTTATATTGTAACTTCTACAGTGTATTCCTGTATACTGGTTTTCCTTGTTCAAATCATTGGAAAGGAGAACAAATTTCAACTGGTATACTCGAAAGTTTTATGTTGTAATGTCCCTTTTTGGAATTTTGGAGAAAACTACAAATTGGGCAAAATTCGAGCTTAACTAGTCATGACTCTA
>LPNX010758374.1:0-130630 GCA_001517045.1 Pseudotsuga menziesii | reverse complement strand
ATGGGGGATGATGTCATCTACTAGAATGTAATTGGTTGATTTTTATGGTACATTTTGGTCCTTTTGAGGCCCATTTTTGACCTCAAATTCTCTCTAATGACGATCTCGTTAGTGGGAAGACCAACTGATACGTCGTGGAGGGAGTGTGAGCGGGCATGGGCGTGGTTTTCCTGCGAGCCCATCAGTGCCCCAACTAATAAGGGAATAAATCAGGATGGTGTGACACATGGCTTTCCCCATGACTCCAAGTTCAACATTCCCCTTTCCTTATCCTTAGGAATCATGCCCCTTCTCAATTTAGTTGCTGCGAACATAACTGGTTGGTTTATTTAATTACAATGCATGTTTACATGATGCCACATTTAATATATGCCATATGTCCTGATATACCATCAGTGACCATTCCAAATCAGAAACACAACATAACCAAATCTATGGTGGGGCCTTGGCCTTTAGCTCTACACCAAGATCATTTACAATATATATGTATCATATATACTAAATGCAAGCGGGGTCAAAACCAAGGTGTTACATTCCCCTCCCCCCTCAATAGTACTGTCCTCAGTGCTTTACAAAATTTGAACAAAAGCTACACTGGTACCGCCTCAGTGTTCCGCAGAATTGAACAAAAATGGATGTGCCAATCGCATGGCATCCTCCAGCTCCCACGTAGCCTCTTCAGTTCCGTAGTGCTCCCATTGCACCTTTACCTGCCCTATGGCCCAGTTCCGGAGCATTATGACCTTCCTGTCAAGGATGCGCATTGTCTCGATTTGGAACTCTCCCTCGGGTTCCACCTGAATCACATCCCAATTTATCACATGGTTAGGATCATGTACATATTTCTTAAGCAAAGAAACATGAAAAACATTATGAGCTCTAGTACTAGCAGGCAATGCAAGTCTATATGCAACAGGCTATATTCTTTCAAGCACTTCAAATGGCCCACAATATCTAGGTGACAGCTTGGCACAATTTCCAAACTTCAAGGAACTTTTTTTTATCTTTCACTCTGAGGTAAACATGATCCCCGATGCTGAACTCTCTGTTCATCCTATGCTTATCTGCATAGATTTTCTATCTGACTTGTGCTGCCTTCAGATTCTACCTGATCTTTACAACCTCTTGCTCCATTTCCTTGAGCAATTCTGGTCCAAGCACAACTCTGTTCACTGGGTTGTCCCAAGTCACTGGTGTCCTACACCTTCTTCCATACAAAGCTTCATACGGACTCAACCCCAAGGATGCCCGTTGTCCATTGTTGTAAGCGAACTCTACCAAGTGTAAGTATTCTTCCCACTTGGTTGGTTTGTCCATCACATACATGCGAAGCATATCTTCAAGCACTTGATTCACTTTTTCTGTCTACCCATGTATCTGAGGATGGTATGCAGTGTTGAAGTTTAAATTTGTACCCAAATATGCAAACAACCCCTTCCAAAAATTGGAAGTGAACTTGACATCTCTATTTGAAATTATTGCCTTTGGCAATCCATGCAATTTGAAAATCTCCTTCATGAAAATATTTGCAATGTCATCAGTCTTGTGTGTAGACTTTACTGGTATAAAATGTGCTACCTTTGTCAACTTGTCTACTACAACCATGATGGAATCATGTTGTCTCCAAGTCATCGGCAATCCTGTAATAAAATCCATGGAAATAACTTCCCATTTCCATTCTGGAACTGGAAAAGGATGCAACAAACCTGCTAGATGTTGATGCTCAACCTTTACCTGTTGACATTTCATGCACTTTGAAATGTATTCAGCCATGTCCTTTTTCATACCTTGCCAAAAGTACTGCTTTCTAGCTATAGCAATTGTCTTTTGATATCCCGGGTGACCAGAATACGGAGCTTGATGGATTTCATCCATAATAATTCTCCTCAAATCTACTACATTCAGAATATAAATTCTGCCTTTAAAAGTGAGAAGTCCATCTTCTTCCAATTTATATCCCTCATACCTCTTCTCAAGACTTTTGTGCTGCAATTTGTCTTTTACTGCTCATACAATTCATCTCCGGCAACATGATTAACAATCTGCTACCTCAATTTTGATTGGAAAATACTAAGAGATGCCACATGCATTTCCTGTACCTTCCTGCTGAGTGCATCAGCTACCTTATTTTCTTTCCCTTTTATGTGCTTGATTTCGAAATCAAACTCACATAAAAATTCCAGCCATCTTGCTTGCCTAGCATTCAGAGTAGGTTGATCAAACAAATACTTCAGTCCACAGTGATCTGTTCTGAGCTCAAATCTTCTACCCATCAAGTAATGTCTCCACATATTGAGAGCATGTACTATGGCTGCAAGCTCTAGGTCATGAGTGGGATAGTTCTTCTCATGCTCATTCAACTTTCTTGATTCATAACATACGACATGGTTGTCCTGCATAAGGACTCCTCCAAGCCCTTGTCCGCATGCATCGGTACATACCACAAAATCTTTTTCTGGATCTACAACTTTCAATATCGGTGCACTGGTGAGAAGATTCTTCAACCATTGGAAGCTTTCTTCACACTTCGAAGTCCATTCGAACTTTACTCCCTTCTTTTGCAAAGAAGTGATGGCATGTGCAACCTTGGAAAATCCTTCAATGAATCTCCTGTAGTATCCTGCAAGCCCCATAAAAGGTCTTACATCCATCACATTTCTTGGGGTAGGCCAATTCATAATGGCTTCGATCTTCTCAGGGTCTACTGATATACCCTCTTCTGAGATAATGTGACCGAAGTACTGAAATCTATCTCTGTAGAAGTCACACTTTCTTAGCTTTGCATACAGATGATGTTCCCTGAGCATTTTCAATGTCAATCTCAAATTCTCTTCATGCTCTTCCTCATTCTTAGAATAAACAAGAATGTCATCAAGGAAAACAAGAACAAACTTTTCCAAATAATTACTGAAGACACTGTTCATAAGGCACATAAATGTAGCTGGTGCATTTGTGAGACCAAATGGTACCACTACAAACTCATAATGTCCATACCTTGTCTTGAAGGTTGTCTTATGAATGTCTTCATCTTGGATTCTCACCTGATGGCAACCAGACCTCAAGTCAATCTTGGAAAATACCTTTGCTCCTCTCATTTGGTCAAAGAGGTCATCAATCCTAGGAAAAGGGTATTTATTCTTCATAGTAACGTTGTTCAACTGCCTGCAATCAATACATAACCTGAGTGTACCATCTTTCTTTTTCACAAATAGAACTGGTGCTCCCCAAGAGCTGTTGCAGAACTGGATTACTCATAGCTTGGGATGGTTGCTTCTGCTGATTTCTGAATCTAGAAGGTTTGAAACCTTTCTTTTTTTGTTCAAACTTCTCATTCTTCTTGTCCTTCCATGCCTTATGGTAATCAGGTTTACCCTTGCTTTGCTCATAGCAATATTTAGCCTTTCTTATAGCTTCTTCGAGAGTTCTCGGCTCATAGAACTCAATTCTATCTTTGTAGGCTTGAGTCAATCCACTTAGAAACCGCTGGATCTTCACTTTTTCAGCTCTGATGTACCAGACATACCTCAACAATTCCAAAAATTTATTTGCATATTCATCCATGGTTTGCTGTCCCAATCTCAGCTCATGGAACTCCTTGATCTTGTCATCATAATACCTGTCAGAAAGGTATTTCTGCCTGAAATACTTCTTGTAGTGTTTCCACTTCAGTTTCCTTTCACTAGTCTTCTTTACCTGCTTGAAGTGTTCCCACCAAATGGATGCCCTTCCATTCAGATTGAATATGGAAACTCTTGCTTTCATGTTTCCTGAATAATCCTGTACTTGAAAGTACTTCTTTATCCCAAGAAGCCAAGCCCCAGCTTCTTGTCCCGTCTTTATCTCACCATCAAATGTAGGAGCTTTAGCTTTCCTAAATTCATCCCGAGAGCGATCCCTATGGTGCCTTCTTCTTTTCCTTTTATGAGAAGATGAACTTGTATCCCCACTAGATTCTTCAGAGTCAGATGATCCACTAGAAGTCCTTCTTCTTCTCCTAGTGCTACTCTTACTTCCTTCTGGCCTTGATGTACCTCGTCCAGAATCTATCTTTTTCTGCAAGTCTGTCAAACTTTCCAATATGGCAGCATTCAACTGATGCTACTCTTCCTGGGCTTTAACTAAGCTTCTCATGGTTGCTGCAACCTCGGAAGGTGTCCCCTGGAATCTCCTTCCATTAGATTCTACGTCATCATTTCTATTGCGGACATTTTCTACCATGGCATCTTCTGCTCACTTGTAAGAATCCCGAGCATCATACCCATCATGGGTTCTCAAGACTGAACCACCTTTTGCTTTACCGCACTGTTCTTTCCGGAGTACTGCTCTTGGAAGTTATCTATAATTCTGCAAATGTGTTAGTAGCAAACTGTTAGATGCATAACATTAATATAAGCCAAACTACTTACCTTTTCTTCGAGAAATTTACAAAACAACAATTATGCTAAAACATAGAATTTTCTCTATTTCTTTTCAGCCTTGTGACCACGAATAGTCTGCTGAATCTGATGAAAATCAACTAAAAGACAGTTGAAAATTGCCTGAAAAATCACTGAGAAAGGCCCCTGAAAACCTAAATCTTCTTAGGCCCAATCGGACCTCTTCTCAGCTATTTTTCCGACATTGTGGGGGTTAAAACCACTATCTTATTGGCGGTTTGTTGCTTGTTCTCCTTTCAATGTTTCAACGACGAAACAACCAAACCCCTGATCTGTATTGGCGAGCGGACCAACTGCTCATCGCGCGCACAGTTTCTTGAGCAGCTGCAACCGCGGAAAGAAATCTTACTATGATCTCCGCTACAACCTGACTAAGCTTTCGTTCGGCAATCCGATCACCAACAGCTTTCCGATGTTGTTATACTCCCCAAAATTTTCCCTCTAATTGGGTCTCTTCCCCACTGACTCCCCATGTTGCGTCGACGACCGGGTGCCCTACTTATCGGGCGGTTAGTCCTTTTGGCTTCTGCAACGGTGGATCACGATCCAACTTATTATTTCGTAGCTCCTGACTTTGTCGGCAGTTGGAGCCTCTAGAAGCCACGTCATTGGCGCTCAGATGCACTAGACATCGGGTGGTTAGTCTCATCAATCTCCGCAGCGACGGATGTTACCCGTCATGCTCATCGGCGATGGAATCACCTAAGCATCGGCGATGTCATCCACTATCCATCGTCGATGGCCGATGATTCCATGACTTAGAAAATTTTTGAAAATTTTCCTCCTCCTCCCTGAACTTCCATCGGCTGAATCATCGCTTATTTTTCATCGATACATTTGTTATGTGTCAGCTAAAACTTTCTCTATCTTCTACTCACTCATCGGCTCCATATCCCTTATCCCTTGCCGATCAAGTAACTGCTTGTCGTCGACATAATCCACTATTACCTCGGCATCGAGAAGTGGAAGGCTAAAGCATCGACGAGTTAGTTTGATCAGTTGCCACAACGATGGCTCATCATCTTCGACCGATCGGTGAACTGAAGCATGATTTTGACTGGCATCGGTAGTCGAAGCTTCTCCCAGTCGAAAGACTAGTGTGCTAGGCTTCCGCAACGGCGGGCGCGCAAAACACTATCTTCTTCCGATGGCCGACGATTTCGGGCCTTAGAAAAATTTTAAACTTTCTTTACGGCGTTGGAAGTCGCAGGATCTATCCATCGGAAGGATAGTCTTCTAGTCGTCCGCAACGGCGGGCGCTTGAACTGCTAATTTCTTCCGATGGCCGATGATTTCGTGACTTAGGGAAAATTTTCAAAAAAAATTTCCGCTGCCGGAACGTCTTTTCTCTGCGGCATCGACGGTCGGAGGATCTATCCATCAGAGGGATAGTCCTCTAGCCGTCCGCAATAGTGGACACATCATCAGCTAATCTCCACCGCATCGGCCGTCGGATCAACTATCCGTCGGGTGGCCTTCCCACTAAGTGATCCGATGGGCCGATAGTTCTATCACTTAGAAAATTTTGAAGTTGAGGTTTTTCTGTCACAATTTTCTAATTGCTACTGGGCAGAAGGTAATCATGCTTCAGTTATCTGATCTGTCATGGCCCATTCAGGCCCATGTTGTAACCAGAGCTTTGATACCACATTGTAACGTCCCCAACCCTCCAACTGGCAAAGAGGACGCTACTACTATATGTCAAATCATCCGGGGATCTATCCCCATGAACATGAACATACATACATAAACTGTCGAAGCATGATACTTAAAACATAAAGCATATTACGAATCATAATCATTCATATACACAACGGAAGCAAACATATCCATCAACACTCATGCATATACAAATCAACATTGGCATGTATAACATCATGCATCAATATTAATTATAATTGCAGATACAAGTTAGGCAAGAATACTTATCTTATGAAGAACTTGTTCCGCAACTAGCTACGTTGATGCAACGTTCCACCCAACCATAGGCTCGCGTGCTCTTTAATCTCTCAGCAACGCTGCCACCCCCGAGCCAGGCATGATTCCCCAAGGAATAAGGAACTAACAGGCTTACACATAGCCAAGGATAACAACCCACAAGGGTACACAATTCAGCTAAGCCAACACAATTGGGTTTATTAGGCAAACAACGGATTAGCCAAGCCAACAAAGTTGGGTTTATCAGGCCATCCAAGAGCTGGGAAAGGCTAATGCTAAGCTGGTGAGCTCACTGAAGAGCTACAGACACTAACACCAGAGCCAGCCTGGCTTCTAGAACACCCACACACACCTAACACAAGGAGTCAGCCCTTTCTCTGCAACACAGTCCCTCAGACCCTGATTTCCCTTCCAGTGCTATTCAGAGGTTGTGGAGAAGAAAGCCAACTCAATAGCTCTGTCAGTGTGGTTCTCAATCCACCAGGTTTATCAAGCACCTCAGGTCCTCATTCACCACTTCGATGCAGTCCGAGGACAAAACCACTGGATGCAAGCAGCCAAGCAGCTATTCAAGCTTTTACTGGGGAAGAACACGGTCATTCCATTGTGACAAACAGCAACCCACAACAACTATGAACCCACAGTAATTCCTCAAATGATACCACCAAAAAAAGGGAAAAATACAGTCAAGTAATCGTGGCCAAACATCAGCCCCTGACCAACTCTGAATCCATAACACATGATCCTTCAGGCAATCGCTGGGGAGAAATTACGTAGGCAGAGGATGGGGAAGAAGACACAACTAAAACGCATAGCTGGAAATGTAATCACAACCATGATTCCATGATGGAATAACAACCCACAATCACAGAGGAAAACACAGCAATCTACAACAATTTCCACATTGTACAGGAAACACACAGTCAACAATGCGTGGAGGAAGATGCAACCAAATTTGAATGAACGGGAAGAGACTCAGCATGAGAGACAGACGGCGAAAAAAATCACAGACTAGCAATCGTGTGAGAGACAGAGGGCGAACCTCCAACAATCGGAATGTGCAACTTTTAACCCAGCCCCGTAAGGAAACTGAATAGACCCCATGATCTCGTTAGTGGGTAGACCAACTCATACGGCGTGGAGGGAGTGTGAGCGGGCGTGGGCATGGTTTTCCTGCCATCCCATCGCTGCCCCAACTAACAAGGGAATAAATCAGGATGGTGTGACACATGGCTTTCCCCATGACTCCAAGTTTAACATTCCCCTTTCCTTATCCTTAGGAATCATGCCCCTTCTCAATTTAGTTGCTGCGAACATAGCTGGTTGGTTTATTTAATTACAATGTGTGTTTACATGATGCCACATTTAAGATATGTCGTATGTCCCGATATACCATCGGTGACCATTCCAAATCAGAAACACAACATAACCAAATCTATGGTGGGGCCTTAGCCTTTAGCTCTGCACCAAGATCATTTACAATATATATGTATCATATATACTAAATGCAAGTGGGGTCAAAACCGGGGTATTACATAGGGACATGAAAATACATAGAAATACATTATATATTACTATCACAACATCATCCAACTCATAGAAGAGCCCTCATACAAATATGGTATAAAACTACTTCAAGATTGAAGCCAAAATCCATGAAAACTAGTAATACAATGGCATGAGAATGAAAACTTTTCACACAAAATTTTCTTGGATTTTGAGCTGAATAGAATATGGTCATGAACATACAGATTCTTACATAATATATGGCTTCTCCAAAATCATAAAAATCATTTAAAATTCCTCATATAAATTTGATATAAAACCACTTCAAGATTGAAGCCAAATCCATGAAAACTAGTTATTCAAGAGCATGGGGAATGCAAGACTTTCATACATGTATTTCTGATATTTCGACTTGCAGAGCATATGGAGATGAGATTATAGTTCCATAACATAGTATACCCAAGCTTGGGCATCAAATATCCTCAACAAAGTGCAAGCACCACTCCAACAAGTGTGCCATCAACATGAGAGTGTGGGGGAATGGAGAAGAAGGAATGAGAGAATAGGGAGATAGATGAGAATTCGATTGTATGGACCTTCAACTTGAAACTAAAAATCCTTCATTAAGGTCCAATTAGAGGTTTGAATGGCCTCTCCATCAACCAACTTGGAAATGAATCCAAATCCCTCGAAATTGGTTCACAAGCAGGGAGAGTGAACACTCATCGTGCAATGGACAAGCAAAATATCTCCAAAATACCAAAGGCCAATTAACAAATGATCAAAAGTTATTCTCATTCTTCATGAAATCTTTTTATTAACTTCATGAGGCCTCCTAAGTTCGAATTTCCCTCCATGGGATTCCTCCAACTCATCTTAGTGGTTTAGTAACTCTCATAAACTTGTCTTCCTCTTCATGCTCCAATTCTTTTCCCAATTCGAATGGATGCCTCTAACTCCTAAATTCAACCTATTGGTGGTTATTTTTATCCCTGTCATTTAATATTTGTCATATGTCTGCAATCATGTCTGAATTTGTCTTACTTGTCATATAATCTTTCGTCATTTGTTGTCATAGAGTGCATGGAATATCCTTCCTAGTAGCACACCTTGTCTTCTAGTCTCTTCCTCTTCCATGGGAGTTACTCTCATTTACCTATTCAAATTCCTTCGTTCATTATATGATATTTGACACCACGTAACCCTCCAATAAAGTTACATTACCCATGTCAAGTGTGTGGGGAATCTAGTCATCCAGAGGCTCCACAAGCTTCCAAGTGTCTTCATGAATCCATTCCACCCTTTACCTTTTATTACCCAAAACTTCGGTTGCTTGATTGGAAGAGGCATTCAAGTTTTTTGGCAATAGATCCTATTGTTGGTATGTCAGACAATGTTACACTTTCTTGCAATCTTATCATGAATCTATATCATTGTGCTCAAGCATGTTGTTAAGGAGAATGAAGATTCTGGTTTCAATTGGTATTCAAGTAGTGATGTAAATCTCAAGGGGGCATTGGCTAATGAATTAGATAACTTTGTGTTTAGACTTAACCTTGATGGCATCAAATTAACAAATAATGGTGATGAAATAGTCTGGTGCCTAAACAAGAAGCAGGGTGCTGTTACTGCTAATTTATCTTACAATGCTCTTGTTGAGCAATACTAGACCAGGAGTCCCTCTTGGTGGATGATGCTTTTAGTTTAGAAAGGGAAACTTCCAACTAAAATCAAATGTTTTGTTTGGTTGAGTCTAAATAAGAAAATATTAACTTGGGATGGACTCCAGAAAACATGAATAATGGGGCCTGGCATATTTTGTTTTTGTGCTTCAGCTTTGGAGTCAGTGGACCACCTCTTTGGTTAGTGTACTTTCTTCCAAGATGTTTGGTTACAAATTTCTAAGAGCATGTAGTTTAATTTTAATTAGGATAAGTCCAAACTGGAAGAGAATGTTTACAGATGGAAAACCTTACATCCTATCTTAAATGACATTCCTTATGCTACTTTCTGGGAGGTTTGGAGAGCTAGAAACTGCATTATATTCCAGGAGGGCTATATTGATGTTTTTCATGTCAGTATCAAGGTCATGTCTAGGCTCAAAGACCATGGATGTGATATTTTGAAGTTCTCGACTAGAGTGATTCACTATCCTCTTTTTAATGGTTTTGTGGTGGTTGGTTTCTTTGATTGATCTGAACACAAGGGTGGATGTGGGGCTGGTATGGTTATTAAACTACAGATGAATCACAAATTTTTATTGGGGATGGTTATGGGTAAAGGTACTAATACCAAAGTGGAGTTGTTAGCTCTTTGGGGTTTATTATGGTTTGCACATTTAAAGAAAATCCATTCTTTACAGGTGCTAGGGGACTCAAAAGTCACTGTGGACTCGGAAAATGAAGCTCACCAAATACATTCCTTCGAGCTGATTCACTAGCTAAGAAGTCCCCTTGAGTCATTTTCACATATTACTCTTCATCATATGTGTAGGGATTTCAACTGAGAAGTTGATAGATTATCAAAAAGTTTTATTGGTCTTAGGGGTGGCCATATATTTTATGAGGGGGTTATGGATGGAAAGATGATTGACATGGGTTCCATGAGAATTTTCTAGTTCTCTCAACTCGTGTAGCTTACTCTTTCTTTTTTTTTCGTGAAAATGAAATCTACCATATTACTTGAACTGGGTATGTTTGTATTTCTTGATATGTAAATGTTGTGATAGACTAGATGCACTAATTATGGGTAGACTTAAAGCTCTAAGTTTTTGACAAACTTGATTGAATGAGACTTTTCGAGAATCTCTCTATGTATCAATTATCACACATCTTTTATTAATATAAAGTTGTCTTTTCCAATGTGAATATATATATATATAATTGTTCATTTTAAATTTAGAAAATTCTAAAATATAAACACTTATAAATGTAAAGATACATTAAATTTTTTTAACATTAAACAATATATATAATTTGAATAATGAATAATAAAAAACTCAAAAATTATGAAAATGTTCTTAATCATTACCTTCAAAATCAAAATTTTAATATTTAGAGTATTTGCTTTATATCATACTACTTAAAATATTTTTCTTAGGTCAGTGACAATGACATGGTGGTTTCATTTTCCACATATTATTAACTCAATTGCACAAAATCCAAAAATCAAAATCAAATTTTAAGCTTACAAAGTGACACTTTGAGTGAAGACAAAAATTAATAGGCAGAACAATAATTGTTGCGGCAGGCTCATTGCTAACTGGGCTGAAATCTAATGGTCAACACTAAGCCTGCCAGCAATTATCCTGCCAGCAATTATTGCTCTACCAACAACTATTGTTCTGCAGCACGGTGATGGCTGTTTATCCTACGCGCAGGCGGATGGCTGAAATCTAATCGTCAACACTAAGCCTGCCAGCAATTATTGTTCTGCAGCAGGCTGGTTGTACCAGCCTGATTACACCAAGCTAGTTGCAGCAATTATTGCTCTGCCAGCAATTATTACTCTGTAGCAGGCTGGTCAATGGTCACCTTGGCTGAATGTGGCAATTTTTGCCAAGAAGTTTGGAAAAGAGAAACCAAGCAACATCTGTCCTCCTGCCCCTGCTGGATTGTACACTGTGCATTGAACTCATTAGTAACATGTCACTTAATTCAAGTCCCGTTCTTGAGATCGTAGTAGGAAAGGTTGTCTATCAAACAGGAAAAACCAAGCAGAAACGGTACCCATTGGAATTTTTTGTTGTTTCAATTTCTCTCATTGACGGCAACTGCAGGTTGGCCCTTATGAGAACGTTGGCCCTTATGATCCGAGTAGCTAAGCAGCTCAGGTTATGTTGAAAATTAATTAACCCATCACAGAGTAATGATTGCTGAGGCGAGGCGGGCTCATTGGTGATGGTTGAATTAAAAGATCTTGAGATCTTCAGAAATATCAGAAATATCATAAACAATGAAAACATCAAAAATATCAAATATCATAAAAACAGTGGTTTTTTTGCCAAAGTTTCTTCGGTTTTTTGCAAGAGTTTCTATAACACTATGTTGAATTGCTAGTAATGGAGACCAAACGAAGCATGACTCATTACAAACAATCTGTATAAGTGTTCACCATTTGCATGCTACCTACATTTAAACTTCACAACAAACACCAGTCCCTACACATCCTTCCTCGAGTGTTGTCGATGTGAATTGTGTAGTGATAAGATTTATTTGCTTGCTTGAAACTTTTAGGTCTCTCAGATCTTCCATAGCGCGACTCATTTGATTGTACATGCACCTCTACGCAGTGTAGGCTTCTCTACGCCTGAGCTTAAAAAATACCTACTCATGGAAACTCAATTGTCTGGTGTTTCACATGAAAATGATTTTGTTTATTTTGTTTTTTTACTTTCCTGCATGGTTCTGCGTGGAGCATGGTCGGGTGTTTTGAATTCTCTCTGCCATGTCATCTCATTGCTGACGTGGAGAACTACATGCTCAGTCTTAATGCTGGTTGCAATTACTCTTCCCTCCAAATTGTCCCGAGTCTGCCATTGGCTTCAATCAATGTGTAATTATTCTCTGTCATGTTATAACAGTCTCCTTCTACCATTCGTTTAATGAATCTCTTTCAAATCGTTGTCGTGTTGCCAGTTGTGTATCAGTCTTCTAATTGTGTGTTTTCAGCGATCAATAATCAGACTGTCCAAGCTTTAATGCGACCGTCCAAGCTTTAATGCGACCGCAGTTGCGCAGTAGGCCTTTCTATCTCAAGATTTTTAGATGGAATGGTCTCAAATGACCTTAAACTAATAGATGGAATGGTCTCAAGCTTCTTTAGATGAAATGGCGTGCTGTTGTTGGAAACTGTATGTTTACTCTGTCATTAATTTTCATCAATTGTTGGTGAGTGCCCTCATTAGTTATTCATCACCTATTGGCTACAGATATTGGGCATTTTGTTGAATTGTCTAACATCTTCAATGTAAAAACATAGAAAGATCTGCTCGTTAAATTATTGAGTATATGATGTCCTCATGGCCCATTCTCGTCTTTATTCAAGTGGGACAATCGTGGCTTCGCTCAGAGCATCCAAATAATCATTGGATCGAAGCCGTGATGGAAAATACTAAACAAACGCATTCTTTCTGAAAGATGATGAATTGAAGTAAAGTGAAAGCACTTTTCTCAAAGACACGACATTCTAACAAGAGAACTCGTATTCACGCAACCTACAAAAGAAACAAAAAAAAGATGATGCTAGTCCACCATTATTGCAAAAACAGAACTGTATGCATCAAATTAAGCCGGTATGTTTAACACCACCTGTTGCTGCAGAGCTTCTCATGTGGATGACATGTCTATACAATGATCTATTTCTTCGATTCGACCTGCTCCCTAACCTAACCAACATGTACATTCAAGATGAACAGCGAAGTCAACAGTTGACTTAGCTGTTGGTCTGTTGGATGGTCGAACTTACATGTTTTTTAATTTTGGGGCAAATAGTTGTAGATTTGTCTTCCTTGGAGAATCTAATTTTTCGTGAAGGCAGCAAATAATGGATGTTGTGAGCAGAGTGGTTGGAGACAACATAAGCAACAGAATTGTTATTAGACTCATGGAACAAACAAATTATGATTCTATTCACTTAGATAGCGGTGAGTGTCTGAAGGCTATTCAATTTTGTGGCTCTCATCTTCTGATTGTCTACAACGACTTGCGTGTGGTCTCCTCCTCTCTGCTATACAAGCAACCCTACTTGTGTTGGTATCTCTATCAGTGTCCAGTTTCATCTAATTGCAGTTGGCCTCTACAAATTTCCTGGTGCATTTCCACAAGGTATTGATTTATCTAGTTTAGGTTATTATTAGCTAAGTGGAGGAACAATAAACGCAAATGCACATAAAGCAACATCCCTTCAAACGGAGACAAAGAAATTAGGGAATGAAATAGACACATTACAAATGCGAATGGTAATTCTTGCAACAATTCACTTTCCACCACCTTTTGCATTTGCAAGTTTTTTTTCATGCTCTGTCATAAACATCGTTACATGCAGCTTTTGTGAGAGCATATTTTTTCCAATAACATAATATATAATCTCATTCTTTTTTTAAATCCAAAATTTAAAATTATTAAATACTCTAACGATCCATGTTCAGAGTAACGACTCATGTTCAGAGTATCGATTACTTCAATGCCAATAAAATTCGAAAAAGAATATCGAAATTAAAAATGACTTTAAATATGTATATATACATGAATCGTTTAACAACTATTGTGCATGGCCAATAGGCCTAATTCCATTTCTATTCACAAATATTATTGAGTTAGCAAATAAGCAGTCATTAATTATTATGTTATTGGATAAGCAAACTACCATTTCGGAAATTGTAGAAGCAATAATGTACAAGTTCTAACTATACATACAGGTTTACAAATGTTGTAAAACATATAGGTTTACAAAGATGGTATGAGAATTTTATGACTGCATTAGTCACTTTGGAAATGAATATTTAAAGTGTTTATATAGACTTAGAAATGTTGTAAAACATATATGTTTACAAAGATGGTATGAAAATTTTATAATTGCATTTATCACTTTGGAAATGAATATTTAAGGTGTTTGGAGCAAGCCTATAATGTTTGTTGTTGTTAAAAATAATTTTTTTATTACATTAAGAATATAGAAGTAGAAGTGTGAATTAAATTACTTATCTATTAAGTTTATTGCATCATAAGTAGGAGTGTAAATCTATTAAGTTTATTGCAACACACAATATTATTAGAAATGGTGCTTCTTATTATTAAAAATAAAAAAACTATTTTTTTTATATTATATATACTTGAAAAGTCAACCATTCAATGCTATACACAATAGAGAAAAACAATATAGAAATGATCATAAAGACAACTTTTATTGTTCTTACAAAACTCAATTATTATTCTTATTACAAAGCTGGTAAAGAGAATTATTATTCTCCTTACAAGACTCATACAATCAAAGATTATAGTAAATATATAAATAAAACAAAATTTAGTAAAGATGACTATGATTTAATAATAATTGGCTCTATGAAATTCATACAGCTAAAACTTGTCACACACAACAAACAACTAAAATGTGTTATAGCTAAAATAAGGACAATAATAATTAACCTTACAAAACTCATACAACCAATCCTTATTACTATCTCAATTTACTTATTAATTCCAACAATATTTTATAACATAGTTTTCATTCCTATTAAATTTGTTTCTAGTTATATTTTTTTAGATTCTTAAAAGTTTATAACTCTCAAAACCATTATTATGTTCCTGACAAGGAATATATATGAATCACTTAGGTGAATTAATTTGAGAGCCATATTTAATTTTTTTTATTTTTCAAAATGTTCTTAATATAGTTTGGATTAATTTTTATTTCTTGAATTATTTAAATATTGATTTAACTTATCTTTTATTGGCGGCTAGATGACCTCAGCATTCCCATTCACATGTATTGAAAAATGATTTTCTATTTCTTTGAGCAGAGAGCCTTCCTACCAAATTCAAAAGTCTTCAACAAAATTTTAATGCAGTCAAAGCTTTTATGTAGTAGTTTGTTCAATCCATCCTATGTAGAGTGGGTAATGAATGTTTAAACCTGTTCTATGGAAATACAATCACATGAATTCTTCCCCAGACAACAATGCTTCAAATAATAATTACAACAACCCTGTAAACATGGAAAGCAATAAGCAAAAATTATTCATTGCTAGCCTCCATGGGTAATTTTCCTGGTAGCACTGCTGTAATGGCAGCTGCCTCCATGGGAAATTCGCTCACGACACTACTTAATGACGTGGTGAATTGGGGTTTAAATTATCGAGGAATTAGAAAGGAAATTTATTTATGTTCTGAAAGTTGCAGCTCTGCAGGTTGGTATCAGTCCCATTTCCTACAATTAAATAATTGAATTATTTGTTACAGCTTTGCAGTCCCTTTTTTTACAATTAAATGATTGAATTATTTGATAGCAGAGTTTCTTCCATCATAAGATCAAATAGGTTTAAAAATTGGTTAAAAGAGTAAGAAGCTAGGAAGGGGAGAATGACCACCTTCAGGCACTGCCTAAGCTCTCACCATCACCTAGGCCAGCTGAAATCAGGGCAAGACCTGTTGTGCTAAGGATAAGAGAATGGCATACTTTCCAAGAAACTAACCTCTAGAACTCGACATTGAGCAGGTTAGTTGTAGCTTACAAAAATATCTCAACATTGTTACAATTCTTACTGTTAAATCCGAATGGATATAGCAAATAATGTGTTTTTCCTAAAAAAATACATTATCCTTGATGGATGATTTCATGCCATAATTGCGTTGAAGAAAGGGGAGTGTTTACTCAAGTACGAGCAAAGAAGAAAGCCTAAATTTCGCCCTATTAGGATTTCTCAGGTAAGGTTTTTTGTCGCATTCTCATAAATTGCAAGAAGTATTTATCTATCAGAGACATTTAAGTTTTTGCTTATAAGGTAAAAAGAGTATGGGGAATTGCGGTATAAAATGAATAATTTGACTGTCCACCATCAAACCAACAACATCCAATTTGAATGGTAGTAACCTTGGGGAGGTGGAGGTTTCCATACATGGTCATCACCTTTTCTTGTGAATCGGGTGAATAATTCAGAGTATTGCAGTCACAGTGAGAGTATTGTACTGGTCACAAAGATCTGATCCCACTCCTTCAAAGGAAGAGTAAGCATTTTTTTTTAAGGGGGGGTGGAGGTTTCCAAACATGGCTGTCAGATTGAGCTCCAAAGGAAAAAAATATACATTGTTGCTTTTATGTGGAGTTGGTCGCTGGCCGGTTTGGAAAATGCTAGATAGAATGACCATTTGGAATTGATTTCCATAAACCTAAACCTCCAGTTGCTTCCCCGACTTCAACCAAAGAGTGAAGATTTCTAGTGCTTCCCATAATCACAGCCTTCCTAATTTTGTATCTGTGTTAAAAGAATGGAAGAATGCCTTTCTATGCTTGAATATATCGAATTTGTTGATTGTATTTAGTAATAATACTTTAATCATTTCCACAAAAAATGTCATTCTTTGTGCTTTCATGATTAAGTTTTTCACTTTTTGATAAATATTACTTCAAACTTGAGAACCACTATTTATGTCCTAAATGACCTAGAATTTTTAGCTACTATTTTTTCTTTTTTCTTTGTGCTTTCATGATTAAGCTTCTGTGTATGTCCTAGATGACCTGGAATTTCCAGTTACTATTTTCTCATTTTTCTATGTGCTTTCATGATTAAAATTTTCACTTTTTGATAAATATTACTTCAAACTTGAGAACCAGTGTTTATGTCCTAGACGACCTGGAATTTTCTGCTACTATTTTTGCATTTTAGTCTATTTGTTGTTGCTTACACATTTGAATTAATCGTTTGGTTCAGTCGATGGAGCTTTGTTTGCTTTAGGAGTAGCGGTTTTAGCTTTTTAGGGGGCGAAAATATGCAGAAGATGGAATGAATTTGGCAACACATATATTCAGCAACATTGTTTGAAGAAGGCTGTAAACATACGCCTCTTGAAGACAATACCTGACCCGTAGGAGTATAGATCACCCAAGCAGTAGAAGCTAAGTTTTGAGTGTGGCGGCTAGCACCATCAGCGAATCCTATGTAAGCGAAATATTCCATCGACATCTGCCATAAGAAATGAAAGCTAATCAACAAACCCGATTACCATAAGAAAACCTAACTATGCAAAAATATGTACAATAATATACAATAATCAGCCCTGGCTGAAGATCACACATAGTATTTTTTAAGATAGAGCCCATTTCTAGGCTCCGCTAAGGCTGTCCCTTCATAATCCACCAGCTCATAGGAGNCATGGGATTAAACTTCCCTGCCCCCAAGGGTTCTTTAGCTTGATCCCATAAAAGGACCAAATCACCTTCACTAAACCTCCTCGGATGGACAGACTTATCATATTAGACCTTAATGTGACGCTTATTCACTTCTAGAGCCACTAAGGCATCTCGACGCTGCTCATCAAGCTGCTCTAAGTGGACCAAACGTTCCTCCAATGCGAAAGTGTCTGGTAAAAGCTCTATAGCTAGCTTCAACGAAGGGATTTCACATTCAACTGGAAAGATTGACTCCACCCCATGTACGAGCTGATATGGAGAGAAACCAGTGGCAGTCTTAACCACGGTCCTATAGGCCCACAAAGTAGGATATAACATGATATGCCAATTCATCTTGCTTTGTGCAATGGTTCGTTGGAGAATGGACTTAAGTGATTTGTTCATTGCTTCAACCTGTCCATTCGCTTGAGGGTAATAAGAAGATGAGTGCTCCTGCTTATACCCTAACTTTGAAGCCAACTCTTCCATCATTCTATTCTAAAAGTTCCTACCATGGTCAGTGGAAAGCTCTTTCGGAATGTCGAACCGAGTAATAATTTGGTTGAACACAAAATGCGCGGCTGTCTCACTGTCAGATTTAACCATGGGCATAGCCTCAGCCTATTTCGTGAAATAATCAACAACCACTATAATGTGATGATGCCCCCCAGCCGAAGCTGGGTTGCAATCCATAAAGTCAAGCCCCCACTTGGTGAAGGGACCGGCGGCGATAATCGGATGTAACGGGGTAGAATGTGAGCGCATATTGCATGCAAACACCTGGAAAGGGTGACACTTCTTGACTGCATTGACACAATCTTTGAAGATCGAAGGCCAAAAATATCCCGCTCTCATGATTTTTTGGGCTATAGAAAGCCCATATAAATGACCACCACATGCCCCTCCATGGCAATCATTCAGCACAACCTTAGCCTCATCACGAGTTAAACAACGACGTAAAATGAAATCTACCCCACGGTGGTACAAAGTGTTATCCACTATCAGGTAGTTCTTAGATACATGACGTAATGATCGTCACTCATCCCATGAAAGGTGAGTAGGGACCTTCAACGTTTGCAAATATATAATGATATCCCCATACCATGGATCCAAAGTTGAGATAAGGAAAATATGATCATCGACAAACGTATCCTCATAAACCTCCTCCTCCTCCATAATTGGAAAATCAGAAATGAGCTCCGCAAAAATTAATGATTTCTTCGATTTCGCCGAAAAAAATTCAAGATCGAATTCTTGCAAAATGACAATCCACTTATTATACTTCCCCCTGATCATCCTTTGAGTGAGGACGAACCGAAATGGATTGACATGAGCTACCACCAAGGTCTGGCGAAGGAGAATGTAATGTCTCAATCTTTGAACCGCATGAACGGTGGCCAAGGCAAATTTCTCCACATGAGAATAATGGATTTCCACATCAATAAGGTTCTGGATCAAATAATATATGACATGCTCATGAAGCTCCTCATCCTCCTGAACCAAAACCATACCAATCGTCTCCATGGACACAACCACATAAATAAAAAAATCACGGCTATAGTCGGGTGGACTAAGCACGGGGGGCGATGCTAAGGCTCGCTTAAGAGCATCAAAGGACTCATGGGCTCACTCATCCCAGCAAAAGGTAGTGTCCTTCTTTAAAAGACGCATAAATCCTTTAGTCAAATTGGTAAAATTAATCACGAATCTTCGCAAGAAATATGCCATGCCTTGCAAACATTGAAGATGTCTAATATTGTGCGGGGGAGACAATTGAAGTATTGCCTCAATATTTAAGGGATCGACTCTTATACCCTCCTTGGAAACAATGAAACCTAGTAGGTGGCCATCCTTCACGCAAAAGATGCACTTATGAGGATTTAACCTAACCTGGTAATGGCGGCATCTTTCGAATACTAATGTCAAATGGTATGGATGACGCACTCTCAGTCGAGAATGTGCAGCAGGATCATCCAAAAACACTTCGATAATTGTTTTGAGATCGTGAAAAATCAAGGTCATAGCTCGTTGAAATGTGGCTCCAGTGTTTTTAGGACTGAAAGACATCTTTCAATATGCAAACGTACCCCAAGGACAAATAAATGCAGTTTTATGTTGATCCTTGGGTTTGATCTGAATCTGATTATATCCGGAAAAACCGTCCATGAAGGAAAATACCTCGCTTCCCGCACATTCATCCAAAATTTGATCAATAAATGGTGTAGGAAAATTATCCTTAGGACAAGCATGATTTAAATCACGGAAATCAGTGCATATACGGATCGCTCCCTACTTCTTATCAACTGAAACAGGGTTTGAAACTCACTTTGTCAAGGGAATGGGATAGATAAAACCAGATTTTAACAGCTTCTCTATCTCAGCCTTAATATCGGGTGCTTTTCTAGGATTCACCTCACACAAACGTTGTCGAACAGGCTTCATTCTCAACTTTGCCAGGATCGTGAGAGATGTTGATAGGAATAGTAGGTGATATATTCGCCATGTTCCCATCATCCATATGACTAGGAGAGCTTGATGGAACCATGAGACTACCAATCTTCTCGCTAAGAATCTCCCTAAAGTCCTCATGCTCCAAATGGTCAAGCTCGGGAAGAAAATATGATCTATGATGTAACTCTTCCCAAGGTGGCTCAACCCTAGACATGGCCTCAATAATGGCTTCATCTAATGGAAAAAAATCATCAAGGAAATCATGTGCATGAGAGGACTCAACTGCCCACACAGGTAGCACAGATGGGTCCTCCTCCTCCATCCGCGAAGAGGAAGGACTAGGCTCTACAACACAATCAAGATTCACTTGATATGCTATCATTGCTGTAGGCAATGACACATCTGTTTCGACAGGTCGATTCGAAGGACTCGGTGAAGGAAGAATCCAAGGATATTCCATATGGGTAGTGCGAAAAGACACTGAATTCAATGAAGATGAAGCCCCTCCGAAACTAGATCTGATCATAAGAACAAGCACAGGACAACTAAAGCTCCCCATAAGGGATGGATACATACCTACACCCACACTCCCAATTGCTGGCTGAGAATGATCGATAATCGGGATAGAAGCTCCTGATGATGCATTAACACTCGTATTTTTGAATGATGTCTGATCAATCGTAACAATCTTCCCATTAAATGGAAAGCATACTACTCGAAATAGAGAAGAGGCTATAGCTTGCATACTATACATCCAATTCCGGCCCAGTAAAATATTGTAATCAAGGGGCGCATCAACCATCGACCTCGATCGCAACGGTCTTCCCTCCCAATTGGACCTTAAGAGAAGGAATAATCTCATGCGGCCGAAACGATATACCATCAAAGGAAGTCAACATGTTAGCGGATTGAGATCACTCGGGACAACCCAAACCCTTCCAGCACGACAAAGACATCATGGAAGCAGCAGTGCCTTCGTCAATCACGATGCGTTTGACGGTCATGTTAAGACACTCTACATGAATCAAGAGAGAAACGTAGTAAGGAAAGCGAGGTTGTAGTCCCATGGTTTCAAATTTGATGACAAAAGAAGAGCTATCATCATTAATCCCAAGAGCAGAAAGCAAAGCTTTCCTTTGTGAAGGATAACTCTGAAGTACTTCAAGTGCAGACATCGCACAAGGAGCTTGGCCCGAATCCTTGACAACAGAATAGTTCTGGGCGGCTTGGGCATTAGGATTGTGCCTCAAATGCTTTAGGACTCCCTTATGAATGCGAGGTGCAATATCAGGTTTATCCATAGGGTTTTCAATATGCAAAGGGCTCTCGGGTGGAGTGGGTTCTTTTCCAAGGTCCGGTTGTGAAGAACCATAGTCTTTCACATGAGTCACAACCTTAGTAGCACGTATCATGTTGATGCAACCATGACCAGTATTGGCTTCCGACGGATCTTGATCTCCACCTGATGCACAATGAGGATCATGGGTCCTCGAGTTCATATTTTGATTATGGGGTAAAGGATTGGTCAGCACAGCTGGGCCCTGTGCCATGAATCTCGAGGCATCTTCCATACAAGGGCACAAGTGAGTGAGGTGGTCATCCTTACACAATTTTCAAGGAAACTTAACCTTACGTTTAGACTACTTGTCCCCCTAGCATTGCAGGCATTCTTGTCATTAAAATTGCATTTTCATTCTTATTCCCACCCTTAAGATTGCTTTTACCCTTTTTCTTATTCCTTCTGGGCTGTTGATTGCCCTTCTGGTCTAACGATTGCACAGAAAGTACACTCACCGTTTGGGTGGGTTGAGACGAAGTCGTGGCTTGTCCCGATGTGGATTGATTAATAGACAATTGACTCACTTGTTTCATAACCGAATCCGCAGGTTTGGCACTTGTACAACCCACAATGCCATCGGCATGTGGTCCAGGCTTGATCTTAGGATCAAAACTAGAACGCAGAGCATTAGGTATGATCTCATATAGAATTCCGGATTGAGCATAAATCAAATCCAACTCCTATGCCCTAAAAATTGCGTGTTCCTTATTTTGAACTCCGGATATAGAAACACCCTTCGGGATGTATGGTAACAATGATTTGAGGAACCATTCAAGGAGAAATTCCGGTGGTATGAAGGATTTAATCAACCTCTTCCATCTACTCCACTCTTGGATATGGTCCGAGATATGTGTGGCTTTATCTTGTCGACACTGGTATGAAGGCTTTAATCAACCTCTTCCGTCTACTCCACTCTTAGATATGGTCCGAGATATGTGTGGCTTTATCTTGTTGAAATGTCGACAAGAGTTCTGTACCAATGTCGTAAAGCACAGGTAGCTGGAAGTGTTTGAGGAAAGTCATAGCAAGGTCATCGAACAAAACAAATGCCCCCCTCGATAACTCTATATACCATTTCTCTGTAGGCCTGGTGAGGGTGCATTGAAATAGCCTTAAAATCATTGAGTCATCATGTAAGGAATTGGAAGAGCACTAAAGGTGAAAAGTAGTGACATGTTCACTAGGATCTTCTCCTGCTTTTCCCTTGAACTTGGGAATGTCCAAGGGAAGCTTGTTGGGGCCAACCGGCCAAGTCAGGTCATGAGATACCAGATCATTCATGAGTCTCAATAAGTCAGGTAAGTTTAATGTTGCGAGGAAAGGGAGCTTAGGTAAGTTTTTTATATTAGTGTGACATTGTTACTGTGAAAAGTATTATATTTGGTCAAGTGAACAAATAATATGATTTTCTATTTTTAATCCTTACCAAGATAAGGATATACTAACTCATGGTTGTTGGCATGGAGGGAAACCTCCAATAGTTTCTACCTTATTCGAATGTGTGGAAATGAAGATGAAAATGATATCGGCATGGAAAAATGAGAAGGTTGTTTGGGGAAATAGGATCTTAGGAGAGAAAGAGAGGTGGGTGAGAACACCAAAGATCCGCTAGCAACATACAATCTAAAGTTGAGATCAAATTGCAATGAATGGATGCAATTATCTATCCATCAACATTCCTAATACCCTAGTTTTATCAATTTTTAAATTATCCTTGTGGATCATCTTTTCTAGCCCTTATGATTTGTTAGTATCAGATATTACATATGATTTATAACATCCCTGGTCTACTCGGGATTTCCAACTGTTAATTCAGATAGTCATGATGTATTTCCCTTGGCATCAATGGTGGAATCCAATTTCAAAATGCACCTGTAATCCCAATTATTGCTTGCTCTATCCCCTGGGGCTTCCTTCAGCCATGGTCTTAGTAGTCAGATAAAAAATTAACCCATGTGAGATGACACATTGAATTTGGAAAATATTGTATTTTGGTGTCTGAGAGATACACAACTATGAGAGAGGAGAGATTTATTAGATTATTGTAACCCCATTCATATAAATGATAGCAAGTAGAATTAGTTACATATTAATCAAAACTTTAATGACTAATCAAAGTAGTGGGGAAACTAGTTGGATGTGCATTATTTAAACATGTTTATCTCTACACCATTCTCAACAAAAACCATGTCCATGCAGATGGGAGTTAAAAATGACAAAGACATAAGGGATCCTAAAATAATACTCTAATTTATTTCCATAGATCTCAACACCAGCAAAGGATTGTTGGAGTTCCACATAACCCCGCACCTCCAAAAGAGGGAATCCCATTGGAAACCAAAATTGGAATGGGGGAGAACCCATGAATTCAAAAGGTGAAACAATCAATCTATAAATTCAGACTATGACAATCTACCAACAAGGGGACACCTTTGGAAAGCAAGGTCACTGTCACCTCCCCTTTCGTCCACCAGAGAGATAATGTGACCATAGTGCTGCTAATCCGAGAATATAATGATGTCCAAAATTATAATGTGCTGGCTAGCACAAAATACCATCGGCAACGATTTTTCATCGCTGAAACATAAAATGCTAAATTGATGGTGGGGATTTTGCCTTTAGCTCCACACCATGATTAATTACAATATGTACATCATATACATTTAATGCAAACGGGGTTAAAACCGGGGTGTTACATTCCCCTCCCCCTTCAACAACACTGTCCTCAGTGCTTTACAAAATTGAACAAAAATGCTACACTGGTATCATCCTCAGTGCTCCACAGAATTGAACAAAAATGGATGTGCCAAACGCATGGCATCCTCTAGCTCCCATGTAGCCTCTTCAGGACTGTAGTGCTCCCATTACACCTTTACCTGCCCTATGGATCAGTTCCGGAGCATTGTGACCTTCCTGTTGAGGATGCGCATTGGCTCGATTTGGAAATCTCCCTCAAGTTCCACCTAAATCACATCCCAATTTATCACACGGTTAGGGTCATGTACATATTTCTTAAGCAAAGAAACATGAAAAATATTATGAGCTCTAGTGCTAGTAGGTAATGCAAGTCTATATGCAACTAGCCTTATTCTTTCAAGCACTTCAAATGACCCACAATATCTAGGTGACAGCGTGGCACAACTTCCAAGCTTCAAGGAAATCATCCTTGCCCTCACTCTGAGGTAAACATGATCCCCACACTGAACTCTGTCTGCATTCTATGCTTATCAGCATAGCTTTTATGTCTGTCCTGAGATGCTTTCAGATTCTGCCTGATTTTTACAACCTCCTGCTCCATCTCCTTAAGAAATTCTGGACTAAGCACAATCTTGTTCACTGGATTATCCCAAGTCACTGGTGTCCTACACCTTCTTCCATACAAAGATTCATATGGACTCATCCCCAAGGATTCTTGTTGTCCATTGTTATATGCAAACTTGACCAAGTGTAAATAATCTTCCCACTTGGTTGGTTTGTCCATCACATACATGTGAAGCATGTATTCAAGCACCTGATTCACTCTCTATGTCTACCCATCAATATAAGGATGGTAGGAAGTGTTGAAGTTAAACTTTGTACCCAAATATGCAAACAACCCCTTCCAAAAATTGGAAGTGAACTTGACATCTCTGTCAAAGACTATTGCCTTAGGAAATCCATGCAATTTGAAAATCTCCTTCATGATGATCTTTGCAATGTCACTTAGTCTTATGCGTAGACTTAACCGGTATAAAATTATATTCCTTTGTCAACTTGTTCACCACAACCATGATGGAATTATGTTGTCTCCAATTCATTGGCAATCCTGTGATAAAATCGATGGAAATAACTTCCCATTCCCATTCTAGAACTGGCAAAGGCTGCAACAAACCTGTTAGGTGTTGATGCTCAACCTTCACCTGCTGACATTTCATGCACCTTGAATTATATTCAGCCATGTCCTTTTTCATTCCTGTCCAAAAGTACGACTTTCTAGTTGTAGCAATTGTCTTCTGATATTTATGTAACCAGAATATGGAGCTTGATGGATCTCATCCATAACAACACTCCTCAAATCTGCTACATTCAGAATATAAGTTATGTTCTTATAAGTAATAAGTCCATCTTCTTCCAATTTATATCCCTCATACTTCTTTTTTATAAATTCAAACTATGTGAATCTCCCAGCAAGGGGACACCTTTGGAAAGCAAGGTCTAACCAGGTTGGGAAGAGGTGAGGAAAACATCATTTGGAACTTCTCTTAAACTTCTATTTCTACTTAGGATCAGAGTGATAAATTTGGGACATCTGAAATGTGTAGGAAAATATGAACTATTATCAAGGATAACTGTTATTCTTTTATAGTGCTCAACCTCTTCTTTAGCAAGAAAATTTTCGAGTTTTTGAGTTGTCTTAAACAAATAGTTCTCTCCACTATCACCAATATAGATATCCATGTCTCCAATAGCATTTTGAACTTTTATATACATCATATCCTTGGTCATTTCACATCCAGACACCTCGAGGGAATGCATAGAAGTTAGAAAAACGATCACAGTGCGAGCCAGAGGTTGCTTTCTCAGAAATAGTTTGACATATGGAGTTGGTAGGTTGTTATGGAGTTAGATACATAAAAAAAATTACATGGAATACATTTCATATAAATAATTTATAATGAATTACTTTATCATCTTATATAATATTACTTTTATTTTTTTCTATCCTATTATGCTTGATCCTATTATCTAAATACACTCCAGAAGGAAATCTTATTATTTTTTTCCCTTGAAAGTACATTATTGTATATTAGGTATACTATAATTATGTAGATATGCTTTGATCAAATTATTAATAACTTTGTTGTAATAATAATTTTAAAATAATTTAGATGATTAATTGATTTTTTCAAAACATATTAAATATAGTTCTATTTAATCCGAAAATCCACCCTTATTTAAAAGCAATTTGAATAATAAATTTCTGTTAAAAATTCAAAATACAATACATTGTTTTAGGTACACTTTTTTTATACTCAGACGAAGAAGATACTTTGCAATTGGAGTGTTACGAAGAAAAAATTCCTATGGCTTGGGGTGGACCACAACAGACAATATGACACCATAAATCAATCCATTCTCTAGCATGCTTGATACATGAAAGAAAATAAACACTAAGGGATTGTGAAAATCTGATTCACAACAAGATCTAGAGATAAGGGAATCCTCACAATTCGATATTATTCACAAATTATGCAGAAAACAGTGAAAAGAGTGAAAGTAACACTTAGAAATGCTGTCAATAACAGATTTTATTATGATTGTCCAAAAGGAAAATATGTCTAGAACATGTTTATAATACAATAGGAGAAAATCATTACCCTTTGGAGGTAATTTGGATGCATACATGTTGCAGGCAGGCTTAGATTGGATCTCAAAACACCCCTAGGTGGACCAATGAGCTCCCAAACCACCTCAAATGGTCACAAATTCCTATGTGAACGTGGTTGGATCATGCTAGGACATACATGAGGGTAGGTTAGGCATGGTGGAGTGCATGGGTGAGTGGGAGTGTCTCTAGGAAACAATAAATGGTCCAAAAGAGACAAAAACACCATAAATACATGCATGGGTGCCTCTAGTCAACCAGTTTCCTTGTTTTAAGGAAAGGAAAGTGCACCAAGGATTGAGCAGTCATTAATGAGGGTGAATGCGTAACCATAATTATTAAATGAGGGAGTTTGGGTGCGTTTATGATTCCAAAACACCAAACGAACCAAACTTGACCAACACAACCTAGTTTTGGACCATATAAACATAAGTGTGAAACGAATGGAAATACGTCCTAGGTGTATGACCATGGTACTAAGGTGGTATAATTATCCAACACCCTCCCTTAATCCCAACTTAGTGTAATTAAATCACATTATTGAGTCCTTGGAAACTAAGGCTTAAGTCACCTCCTACAAAAATTTATTTGTCCATATAACCAAGGTAAGGAGGAAAAACTCATGGGAACAAAAACTCCCCTCTAAAATGGAAATGAATCAAAATACGAAAGTGAATATTAGTAATAACCACGTGTCACCCACTCCAAGAAGTGATCTCAGATAGGTGAATGTATTTTCTGTGAATATCTTGGTGAATATGTTAGCAGTTTGCTTTGCAGATGGGAAATACTACAACGATATCACCTGCTCATGCACCAAGCTCCGAATGTAGTGCATGTGTATCTCAATGTGGTTGGCCCTCTGTCTCTATACAGGATCAACGAAAATATTTATTACACTTTGATTATCACACCAAATTACTATGAGTGAATCAAATGTGAATCCAAGTTCTCCAAGAATACCTTGCAACCACACACATTGTGTAGTTGTGTTCACTGCTCCTCTATACTTTGCCTCAGCGGATGAAAGGGATATAGTGTGTTGTTTCTTACTTGACCAGAATATGGGACCATGTGAAAGCATGAATACATAATCTTAAGTGGACTTTTTGTCAATGGAATCTCCATCCCAATCAGAATCAGTGAATCCAACTAGTTCTAGTGGAGAAACAACAACATAGTGTACCCCAAAGTGTTTGGTTCTTTGCACACAATGCAAGATCCTTTATGCAGCCTTCCAATGGATCTCATGAGTATCATGCATATATATTGCAACAACACCTACAACATAATTCAAATCAGTCTGAGAGTGTGTAAGATACAACAAGCTCCCAACTAGTTGCCTATACAACGAGTTGTCCACCAATGGAGATGAACAAAATTCACCTAGTTTTAATATTGAAAGGAATGGGAACTTCAATGCCTTACATTAATCCATTTTGGAATTTAATAATAGGTATGCAACATAGTTTGATTGGATTTCCTTTATCCTTGCATCATATTTCTCAATCTCTAAGCCAAGAAATTGTTTCAACAATCCAAGGCCAGTCATGGAGAATTCAATGTGCAATGAAGACTTAATTTAACCTATATCAGCAATGCAAATTCCAGTGATCAAAATATCACCAACATACAGCACTATGACCTGCAATAAATCACCATTATTCTATAAATATACATTAGGATCATATTTTCATCTTTCAAAGCCAAGTTATAGCAGAAAATTGTCCATCTTGGCATACCAAGCCCCAGGGGTTTGCTTTAGGCCATAGAGAGACTTCTTCAACCTGAAAACAAGTGAAGTATCATGAATGAAACCTTCAGGATTTTGCATATAAATATCCTCATGAATATCAGCATGAAGAAATGAACTCTTCACATCCATATGGTGAACTTCCCATTGCTTCGATGCAACAATGGCTAAAACTATCCTGATAGAGTCCATCTTTGAAACCAGTGAAAATGTCTCTGTATAGTCCACTACATGGACTTGAGAGAAGACTTTGGAAAACAACCTGGAATTTTAATTGATATCAGAACCATAAATATCCACTTTGGTCCTATAGACCCACTTACATTGAACTAGTTTCCTCTTAGAGGGTAAGGGAACCAATTCCCAAGTCTCATTGTCTTCCAAATACTTGAACTCTTCTTGCATGGATGTTTTCCATCTTGGGTCAAGTGATGCTTCATGATATGTCTAAGGATCATATCCATCCATCATAAATAATATCTCTTAAATATTCAATTCACAAGTAGAGAAGGAATTGTGAAATTGAGATCTAGTCTTCCTAGAGTCTAGTGGATCTCCAGCAAGATCGTTGACTGCTTGTATGGTTTTCTCAGCCCACTTTGGTCGAATGGGTGATTCATTATCTGAATGCATGCCATCATCATAATCATCAATATTAGAATCAGAAAAATCATAGGAATAATCATCACTTACATCATCATGGAAAGGAGGATGTGAGTAATCCCCTTGAGCTAGTTTGATCTCCTGCATGGGCTCTTCTTCGAACTATGGACTCCTTTCAATGAATATTTTTTGAGATGAGGGATCAAAGAGCCTATATCCATTTTCATATTCATCATATCCAACCTTAACGGAATCCTTTCCTTGAGGTTGCAAGTCCTTTATCTTCTCGGGAGGAATTCTATCCCAAGCCTTTAAGCCAAAAACCCTTAAATGAGAAACATTGGGCTTGTGACCACTCCAAGCCTCAAATGGAGTTTTTCCTTCCAATGCTTTGTGTGGAGATATGTTATGAACATATGCAACATATTTTATAGCTTCATCCCATATCATAGGATTCAAATACTTTGCATCCATCATGCATGTATCCATCTCCTTGAGAGCTCTGTTCTTGCGCTCTACAACACCATTCTGTTGTGGTATATAGGGCACATGATAATGCTACATTTGGATGCCACATTATTCAAAAAGATGCTGAAAATTATTTTTTACATAATCCTTACCATTTTTAGTCTTAATAACCTTGATATTTTTCCCACATGCATTCTTATCTAATTTGTACACTTTGAAAGTCTCAAAAAATTCAGATTTTAGCTTGAGAAAATACACCTAGCAGTACCTTGAGAAATCATCTATGAAAGTCGAAACATACCTTGAATTCCCATATGAAGGTGTGGGAAGAGGCCTTATGATATATGAATGGATCAAATCAAGCACTTGGACAACCCTACTTGCCTTTCCCTTCTCATATATATATTCTCAGCATGTTTCCCCACTATGCACCATTTGCAAGTGCCATTGGAAAACTTGATGGTAGGAAGCCCTTCAACCATGCTTTGATTGCTTAGGGATTGGAGGTACCTGTAGTTGAGATGTACATATATCTCATGACACAACTTGTTGGTCTCATTGGCATGTGATAGGAGTGCATTCCCTTGGGAGTATGGAAGGAAGTGAGAGAAATTGTCCATTCTCGAATCATGGTCATCAAAACCCACTGCAACAACTTGTCCTGTAGAGATTTCTTAGATATCCACATAATTTTGAGTAAATGATACATTTTTGGATGTACCTATGCGTGTCATTTGATAGAAACAGAGTAGGTTTTCTGTAAGATCAGGTACAAACAACACATTGTTGAAGTACCCATATTCTAGATCAATCCTAACAATCCCTTTGGCTTGGATTTCTGAATCATCACCCATGAGGATGGATAGACCACTCTAAGGATTTAGGGTCAATAAGGAATCATGCATGGAATCCATGTGCCTTGAGGCACCTGAATCTATGATGAAGGATGAAGAGCTTGAAGACCCAACAACCAAAGCATGGCATCTCTCCTTGTTCTTTGAGATTGAACCTCCCTCTTTCTTCCTTGCGCTTTATGTAGTGGGATGTTGTTATTCTCAAGGAGTTTCACCATCATGTCAATGGTTTTATTAATGCATGCACTCTTTGGATGCCAACCTTTTTGACAATAAGTGCATTTTGTCTTATCTTGCTTCTTCTTCTCTCTATCCTTGCTAGAGTTCAAAAACCCATCTGGAGATTTGGGCTTCTCCTGCTTCCTATTCTCTTACTGCTTCGAATATTTGGATTTATTCTTGCCTTTTTCTGGATTCGAAACTCCTCCAGTAAGGGCGTGATCCTCGGTGGATTTGATGGTACCCATTTGCACCAACTTGTCTTGTTCTTGATTCAGTGACTCCATGAAGTCTTCCAGTGAAGGAATTCTCCAATTTTGAGTTGTTAGCTTGCTTGAGTGCAATGTTGATACAAACATTGAATACTCAAGCCCTAGATTCAAAAGAATGGACAAGATAATGTGCTCTTGTTTCTTCTCAATGCCACTTTTATTCAGCTGAAGCACCAACGATTTGAACTTTGTGAAGAAATCATGGATCGTCTCAAAGTGAGTTGGGCTCAATGAGATCAACTCATTTTCGAGTTGGTGGCCTCTCATCTCTTCAGTATTCTCAAACAGTGACTCAAGCTTGAGCCAAAATTCGTTGGGTGTAGTAAAAGATCCCTCGAAATACTAAGGCAAAGCATCTTGAATGCTTCATCTAGTATGTTGAAGTACTTTGATTTTTCCACAGTAGAGTTAGGCTCGGTCTCAGTTCCCATGGTGAATTTGTATAGGCCTTTCAACCTCATTTGGATCACGATTTAGGCCGTCTATTTGAAATATTTTAATGGGGTAAGCAATACATGAGTCTTCTCCGTTCCTTCTTGTGCATTGAGTGACAGAAACACTGGATGTACCTGCATTGCAAACACTCGATTTTTTCTGGAAAATACCTAGATAGAAACTCAAACACTATGGATTTGATTTATAGCTCCAAAGAGCTCTAATACCATAAAAATATGATTCACGACAATATCTAGGAGCTAAGGGAATCCTCACAATTTGAGATAATTCACAAATTATGCAGAAAACAGTGAAAATATTGAAATTAACACATATAAATGGTGTCAATAACATAGTTTATTATGACTGTCCAACATGTAAATATGTCTAGAACATGTTTATAATACAATAGGAGAAAAATGTTAGCGTTTGGAGGAAATTTGGATGCATACATGTGGCAGGCTTAGATTGGACCTCAAAACTCCCCTAGCTGGACCAATGAGCTCCCAAACCACCTCAAACGGTCATGAATTCCTATATGAACATGGATGGAGAATTCTAGGACATAAATGAGGGTAGGCTAGGCATGGTGGAGTGCATGGGTGAGTGGGAGTGGCTCTAGGAAGCAATAAATGGTCCAAAAGAGCCAAAAATACCCCAAATACATGCATGGGCACCTCTAGTCAACCAATTTCCATGTTTTAAGGAATGGGGAGCGCATCATCAAGGACTGATAAGTCACTAATGAGGGTGCATGTGTAACCAGAATGATCAAATGAGGGTTCTTGGGTGCATTTATGAGTCCAAATTAACACCAAAGGAACCAAGTTTGACCAACACACGACTATGTGTTTTGTTGTTTATATAATGGGACAAGGCTAACCTTTGGGCTGATATACTACTGCAATAATACTAATTCACTCATTATACACACATAACAAAATTCTTTGAATGGACTCCATAAGGAACTGATCACTAACAATCCTCAGAAGAAAGATATATTTTTGTGTCTTAGTGTCTTTTCAGAGTCATAATAGCCTATAGGGCTCTCTCCTAGGAGGCTTAGGCTTCCAAAGCAGTTGGGAGAAGTTGACTAAAGTGACAGTGATCACTTTTCCCACACATGCTTACTGGTGGCTTGGACTGCCATTTCAACAAAGATAGATTAATTCATGTTAAGGTGACCTCTAATGACCATATATATATGAAAGAGTTCGAAGAAAAACTAAACAACATTGTCTATAAATAGTTTGGAGGGTAAATTGAATATTAAACCTATTGAAACAACTTGTCTCATATAAACATAGAGTCAAAATAATCAAACACAAAATTACGTTAATTCATTTTAAAGTGAGCTCTAATAACTATATATATATATATATATATATATATATATATATATATAAAAGGTGAACTCTAATAACTATATCTATATATATGAGGTGAGCTCTAATGGCTATATATATATATATATATATATATAAAAGGTGAACTCTAATAACTATATCTATATATATGAGGTGAGCTCTAATGGCTATATATATATATATATGTTGAGCTTTAATTATATATATATATATATATAAAAAGAGATAATAAAAATGAAAAACCCATGTATTTTAAAATTATGATTTAAGCCAAAGAAAAAGACTCTAGTAAACATTATTATTTGAAATATGTTTATCATATCTATAAATTTATCTATATGTTAGTGTCCTAGTTGACATGGAAAAATAGATTTTATAAACATCAAAGATTAAACCTCAAAGAGGCTCAACAATCTTTCAATGAGCATTAAAATCTTAGAATATTTTAGTAAATCTTTTTTTCTATCTAAGAAAGTAAACCTAATTATAATTGCTTAGATAAATTTATTTTAAAAAAAAGTTAATAATTTAAGAAAACAAAAATAAATGACATTTTATTATTTTTGATTAAGACATAATATTGAAGGGGTTCATGTTCTTCCAATTCTTGTTGAGCTTGATGGTGCACTAGGAGATGGGTTTCTTGAATCGTCAACAACACTTCTTTTTGAAAGATGAACATCTACTTTGGTCAACTACACTTAATAAGATTATTTTGACAAGTTGTGTCTTCTTTTTGAAAGATGAACATCTACTTTGGTCAACAACACTTTTTTTTGAAAGATGAACATCTACTTTGGTCAACTATACTTAATAAGATTATATTGACAAGTTGTGTCTGCAAATTCAATGGCTCTTACACTCTCTGTGTTATCTTCTATCTCACCTTTCAAAGATTCAACTGACTGGAGTCGGTGTCTATTACTAACAAGGTTTTATAACTATCAATCGAAGTTAGCAGTGGTATTGTGCCCAGTGTCAACTATACTTAATAAGATTATATTGACAAGTTGTGTCTTCTTTTTGAAAGATGAACATCTACTTTGGTCAAATATACTTAATAAGATTATATTAACAAGTTGTGTCTGCAAATTTAATGGCTCTTACACTCTCTGTGTTATCTTCTATCTCACCTTTTAAAGATTCATCTGACTGGAGTCAGTATCTATTACTAACAAGGTTTTATAACTATCAATCGAAGTTAGCAGTCACTTGCTATGGAATTCATATATGATGGGGATCTCTCACCCAAACATGGTTTATGGAATAGTGCTATGTAGTCCCTACAGTAGAACATACAAAGTTCTTACAATCTCATCTTCGCATTATGCATTTGCAACTACAAGGCACTTTCCACATGCTTGCAATGCAAAAGAAAAGTAGCATTGCAATGCAGCATGGCTTGTTTAAATGTTGATTGATTACATCTCACATTTCCTCATAGAAAATCTTATACCTGTACAAACATAACAATTATGAAAATGTGATTTATCAATGATGTTCTTTAAAAATTACATTGAACCAAATTTCTACACCACATCAAGCCCAAAGACCTAAATCTTGTTTAATTACTTTTTAAAAACCATTGCAAGTGATAATGTGAGAACATTACATTGTCACGTGGTGACTCTTGTTTCACTATCTTAAATCCCCAATCCAATTATGAGTACAAGAGCATTTTGATTATTTCACTACATTTCAAATCCTCACTCCAATAATTTTTAAAATCAATTAAAATGGTTAGACAAACTTTCTAGCCATTCTTAGACTCCATTAAAAAATATCAACAATTCTTGGTATCCCAAGATAACAAAATAATATACATGATAAAACGATAGCATTTCAGTGCTTTTTAACCAATCACATTGCAATTACATGTATAATCACATCATGAAAAATGCATAAACATATAATAATCGCATTAAGAGGACATAATTAACAGCAATATGATAAATCTACAAATATATTCAGTTATGTGAAAATATTGTATCATATTCGAATGATAAAATAGCAAGTTCTGTCACATTATGTGACTCTTTGAGTGCCACATAAATTCTCTGAAATAAATAACCACATCTGTATTGACCAAGTAAGAATCCAACGTTTCAAATTATTGATGACATTTGTTCATTATTATTACTTAGTTTAACGGCTTTCCTATGACCCTTGTAGGCCCTCAGACTCTTTGGATATTGATTCCTGAAATTCTTGACAATCTACTCCAACTTCACTTAAGGCAGAGATAAGTTTGGGAATGATTTTAAGCAGCATAAGCTTGAAGCCAACAGAACTAGTACTCCGATTCTTAGTCGATTCTGCCCCAACATTTTGACGACAACAAACAATCTTATGAAAGTGATCCAACCTGAGCTCCTTTCATATATGCATCACACGCACGAAGAATACAATAACCGTGTCTTTGGAAATGTTCTTTAACAAACATTTCAAAATGCTAAAAAAACAACGATAAGTGGATTTAAAATGATTCCCAAAGAAGTTAAACAAGATAATCAGAAACTAAAATCTCCCCAGAATTCTACCTTTGGAGGCCTGCGTAGTATGTACATCATTGACTTGCATGATAGAAGAAACGAGTTTTCATTGTATGTTAGAGAGTTCTTCTCCCCTTCAACCGAACCATTCTGCTTTTCATATCGAGGTTCATTAAAGTAAGGCTTAGCATTTAGTACTAGTCCTTGAATGGAAACAAGGATTTGTAGAACGTTTGATGATGTTGGGTTCCAGAATTCATTTGCTTTTCCTGTCCAGGTGTTTAAAAGACTCAGGCAGACTTTCCCACTCTCATACAGATTTGGATTCAACCTTAGTCCACCAGAATGGTAGTATACCAACTGCAAATTAATTAAAACCCAATATACACCCATTAGATATTTCCATATTGAAGATCAAAACAAAACTTAGATAGCAATTTCAGTTTTAAATCAAACACTTGTAATAATGTGCTTACAGGTGGTCCATCAGGATACTGGAATGGAAAATGAATATCAAAGAAGAAAATCCCATTCTGATTGAGGATACTGGAATGGAAAATGAATATCAAAGAAGAAAATCCCATTCTGATTGAGGATACTGGAATGGAAAATGAATATCAAAGAAGAAAATCCCATTCTGATATGGAGTCCCAGCTGCTGCGACAACCACGGCCCTAAGCAAATCCATCCTATCCTCGTAGACTCTCATAGAAATTGAATCTGCCCAAGCAATGAGTTTATATATTGCAATGATTGGGACAACTTTTATTTTCACAACCTTTATAAGTGTATTAGGTTCTATTTTATGTGATTATACAGGACATTGTATGGTTAGGCAGGTTACAAGAAGAAAACTATTTCTTCTGAACAATTAATAAAATTAATCTCCATAAAATCAATCTGGAAGGTACACTTGTCAAAACCTCCTGCAATCTAGGAAAATGATACATGCTATCCCACCCCAACTTCTAAAACACAAACACCTATCAATATAAAAATGTTTACAGGCATGATATAGATTAACTTTTCAGTTGTGAATAAAGAGTTAAAAGCAACATCTAAAGATGATAAATTATATAGATTAACTTTTCAGTTGTGAATAAAGAGTTAAGAGCAACATCTAAAGATGATAAATTGAGACTAAAGGGTACAACCAGTGTGAATGTAGTGTAGGATTGTTAAGACTCAAAACAACTCTACTAACAACAAAAATAACAAAAAAAGAGGATGAAGCCTTTAATTTAACTAAGTGTCTGTATAAGCTATTCCCTTACCATCTATTGGTATGGTAAATATCATGACTTCATCAAGCCAACCAAGTAGAAAATAATATGCATGGATTAGGAGTTCCCTAGTAAATTATTTTGAAGGATGTTCCATTCTTGTTGAACTTTCTTCATCCATTTGCGCTCATTAATATGCTGGAATGAAAGATGTTCAATAACTTAAGTCATACTGCACCAGGAAAACGAGATTACTTTTGCCAAAGAGAGTCACAAAATGGGATAAGAAAATAATGCCTTTCCATAAATGTACCTGGCCTGTTTCATTCTGATAGTAGTGATCAACTGCGTCCTTTACACTGTCAAAATGTTTGAACTGACATGGCACGTGACTACTAGAACTAGGTAAGCTATGCGCTATATCTTGTTGTGCATGTTTTATATCAATTTTACTAGCTATCAACTCAGCTAAATCAGAATCTATTGTTCCCAGTGTTGGAAAAACGTAATTACTCACAGATCTGTACTTGACTTCCAGCTGACTCTGTCAGAGTTTGTACGAGTCAAGATCTTGTCTGTCAGTCTGACAAGAAGGAAAAGTCCCCAATTCGGCTCTGTAAACCAGTTGAATTTATTTCAGAATCTAAGTTGTTAGGTAGATAGTTATTACAGTCTTTAATGGCAAGTCAGTCGGCCCATGTAGTAGCAATTTTCAAATTGTCTATAAATAGAAGAAGCATTTTGTAAATCAATTAACACAGGAACACAGAGACAACATAAGATAGACACTAGAGGAACTCAGGGTGAGAAAGAGAAGTCGAAGCTCAAGCTTCTGTGCATGTGATTTAGTCGAAGAGCTGAAGCTCTGTAGACCGACGAGTCTGGACAGACAAGTCTGGACCGACCAGTTTGTAACTGACAAGTTTGTATTACTTTGTATTTCCGCATAGTTAATATATGAAATAGTTTGTGGTTGAATGCATGTTTGTTTGGCCACACATATTTCCAGATTTACTCCTGTAAATGTCTTTTATAGTTACTGATAAGTAAAAGAACAAGAACCCATAAAAATCTCACCGCGTGAAAGTTCTAGGTTTTACGGCACATTGGTCGACTCAAGTCTTCCTACATATTTGGGCATATGTTTCTCATAAGTTATTTGGATTTGTAAATGTGTCTATTTTACTTCATTTTACTCACAGGTGAAAAGCATTTGTAATTTCTTAAGTCTTTAGACTAAGAAACATATTCTGCAAATTTCAACCAAAGTGAGCCGACTTGAGTGGTTGGTGAGTCAGCCGACTTAGTCGAAGGTACGACTTGGTCGAAGAGCCGACTTGGTCGGAGTAAAAGTGGTCGAGGTAAAAATCGGTCAGACAAGTAAGTCGGAGTAATTTTGGTCGAGTGAAGGACCGACTAAAATTTATAAACTTGTCTAGTCGGACATAGACAAGTTTCACCCGACTGGTGAAAAAGAAAAGTGGTCGGCATGAAAAGTAAAAGTGAAAATTTGAAATTTGAATATTGACTGAGCCCTAAACCAAAGTTTAGTCGGCTCAGTTTTGGCTATATGGTATCAGAGCAAGGTTATATCAGAGCAAAGTTTATATCAGCCCAAGATTTTAGGAAAGAAATCTTGTCTTAAAAAGTGGAAATTTAATTTTCTAAGGAAAGTTAATTAAAAATTAAAAATGGCTTCCACTTCTGGTTCATTGCAACCTCCAAGTTTTACAGGAAAGAATTATGAATATTGGTCTTTAACAATGAAGGCTTTATTCAGAGGTCAAGATGTCTGGGAGATAGTCTAGCATGGTTATGCAGAACCAGCAGACATGGCAGCATATAACAATCTCACACAGGCTCAGAAAGATGTCTTGAGAGAACAGAGGAAGAGAGATGGAAAAGATCTATTTTTCATACATCAAGCTATGCATGAGAGCATACTCCTAAGAATAGAAGCATCGACTAATGCCAAGGAAGCATGGGATACATTGGAGACTGCCTATCAAGGTTTGACTAAGGTAAAGACATCCAAGCTGCAGATTCTGAGAAAAGATTTTGAATCTCTATGCATGAACGATTCAGAGAATGTAGACACATTCTACACCAGAGTTGTTGGGTTTATAAACCAACTGAAATCTCATGGAGAACTCGTATCAGACCAAAGGGTTGTTGAAAAAATTCTCAGAAGTCTTCCCCCAAGATTTGAAAATTTGGTTGTGACCTTAGAGGAACACACAGACATGTCGACATTCTCCATTGATGAGCTGCAAGCTTCACTCATCAATCATGAACACAGAATCAGCAGATCACAGACATCATTGGAAGGTGCATTTGCAGCACAGTCATCCATAAGCCGTGGTAGAGGCAGGGGGAGAAACAACTTCAGAGGCAGAGGAAGAAGTTATTCAAGAGGAGGACGAGGTAAAAGTCCTGCAAATGTCGGTGGCAGAGGAGATAACCAAAACCCAAGTCAACCAAGTGGCCAGAGGTTTGATAAATCAAAAATTCAATGTCATTACTGTAAGAAGTTTGGTCATTATGCATATGAATGCAGGAAGAAGCAATATGACCAAGGAAGACAAAGCCCAAGTCAGTCGACCAGCACCAGCACTCCGACAAGTGCAATGTTAATGGCATCGACATCTCCACTTGAATGCAATGCTGTTCAAGAAAGTCCACATGACATATGGTACTTAGACTCAGGATGCAGTAACCATATGATTGGTAATTTAAATCTGTTTTCCAGTCTAGACACTTCAGTTAAATCTGATGTTACACTAGGAAACAATGTCCATGTCACTGTCTTAGGAAAAGGCACTGTTGATATTCTAACCAAACAGGGGGAGAGTAAGTATATCCCTGATATCTATCATGTTGAAGGTCTGAAACATAACCTATTAAGCATTGGACAGTTGTTACAAAAAGGCTACAGAGTCTACATGGAAGATGAACACTGTGTGATCAAAGACAAGCGTCCAAGCGACCAGCTGATAGCAAAAGTGCCAATGACAAGCAACCGCTTGTTTCCATTGAGGATAGTTCCCGACATAAAAGGGAAGACAAAGACAGGAGCTGCATTCAAGGAAAAAAGTGAAGAAACAGTCGAGATCCTCGACAAGAGAGAAAATTGTAGCGCTAATTTGCAAGCTGCATTTCAGACAGAAGTTCAGGATGAATCCTGGTTGTGGCATTTCTGATTTGGACATCTGAATTTTGGTGGGCTGAAGCTACTGCACACAAAGAATATGGTGAAGGGATTACCATTGATCGACAGACCAGAGAGGGTTTGTGAAGGCTGCATTTTTGGCAAGCAGCACAGAGAGACATTTCCAGTCGGAAATTCCTATAGAGCACGCACACCACTTGAAATTGTGCACTCTGACATCTGTGGTCCAATGCAGACATCATCCATTGGTGGCTGCAAGTATTTTCTAACCTTTATTGATGATTACTCAAGAAAGACATGGGCATATTTCTTGAAACATAAATCTGATGCATTTGGTTATTTTCAGCAGTTCAAAGCACTCGTGGAGAACCAGAGTGGTCACCGCATCAAGTTCTTAAGGACCGACAGAGGAGGTGAATATGTTTCAAATGAATTTCTGAATTTTTGCAAGACCCATGGCATACAGAAGCAATTCACTGCACGGTATACACCTCAGAAGAACGGTATTGCCGAAAGGAAGAACAGAACCATCATGGAGATGGTACGCAGCATGTTAGCAGCCAATAATTTGCCAAATGAGTATTGGGGTGAAGCAGTTGCAACTACCGTATACATTATGAACCGGTGTCCGACAAAGAGTGTGAAGAACAAAGTTCCCCAAGAAGCATGGACAGGTATGAATCATAGTGTTTCCCATTTAAAATTTTTTGGTTGTGTTGCATATGCTCATATTCTAGATGAGCTGAGAAGGAAGCTAGACAAGAAGGGACACAAATGTATTTTTGTCGGCTATTCAGAAGACACAAAAGAATACAAGATGTATGACCCCGTCACAAGGAAAGTGATAATCAGTCGGGATGTTCAATTCGTCGAGAATGAATCATGGGATGGAACCATCGACATAAATGTCAAGATTGTGTCGAGGGTCGACAATGATGATATGGAAGAGGAAGTGGTTCAAATACCACATGTAAGTCAACCGGTCGGAGCACCGTCGACCCCCATGACACCAAGACATGGTTCAGCACAAGGACCATCGACACAAGTAGCAGCTCAAGCTACACCGACAAGTACACCAAGGGGACAACAGACTCCATCAAGCATTTCGTCGAGGTCGACACCAACAGAACCGGTGAAGACAAGAAGTCTGCGAGAGATATATGAAGCTGGTACACCTAATTCATTCTCTATGTTTGCATTATTTTCCAATATATATGATCCACTAAAATTTGAAGAAGCTGTTGAAGAAGAAGTATGGGCACAAGCCATGGATGAAGGAATAGAATGCATTGAGAAGAACCAGACATGGGAACTAGTCGATGTACCAAAAGACAAGGATGTAATCAGTGTCAAATGGATTTATAAGACAAAGCAAGATGTTGATGGGAATGTGCAAAAGCACAAAGCAAGAATGGTAGCAAGAGGGTTCACACAGCAACCCGGCATCAAATTCAATGAAACATTTGCACCTGTTGCACGCATGGATACAGTCAGAACAGTTTTGGCCATTGCTGCACAAAACAAATGGCCAGTTCATCAGATGGATGTCAAGTCAGCATTCTTAAATGGCTATCTAGAAGAGGAAGTATATGTGGAACAGCCACAAGGGTATGAAGTTCCAGGTCAAGAACATAAAGTGTACAGGCTGAAAAAGGCATTATATGGTTTGAAGCAAGCTCCTAGAGCTTGGTACAGTCGGATTGATTCCTATCTTATTGAAAATGGATTTCACAGAAGTGAAAGTGAACCGACTTTGTACACCAAAGTCGATGAGCAAGGTAAGATGTTAATTGTCTACTTGTATGTAGATGATTTAATATTTACTGGTGATTATGGCATAGCAAATTTTAAAACAGTCATGGAAAGTGAATTTGAAATGACTGATCTGGGGCTTATGAAGTTTTTTCTGGGCATTGAAGTTCAGCAGTCTGAAAGTGGTATATTTATATCACAGTCTAAGTATGCAAGTGAAGTTTTAAAAAGGTTTAACATGTCTAACTGTAAGACTACCCCAACACCAGTAATAACAGGTTTAAAATTGAGCAAGGATGATGAAGGATCCACTGTAGATCCTACGCTGTTCAAAAGGCTTGTTGGCAGCCTTATGTATTTGACAGCAACAAGACCAGACATTATGTATGGTGTAAGTCTGATCTCAAGGTTCATGGAGTCACCAAAAGACTCACATTGGCAAGCAGGTAAAAGAATTCTGAGGTATGTAAGTGGCACAAAAGACCTTGGTATTATGTATTCAACCTCAGAAAATTTTAAACTCATTGGTTACACTGACAGTGACAATGGAGGCAGCATAGATGATAGGAAAAGCACATCTGGATACACATTTCATTTTGGTACAGGTGTTGTTTCATGGGCTTCAAAGAAACAGCCCATAGTAACTCTATCTTCAGCTGAAGCAGAGTATGTTGCAGCAACAAGTGCTACATGTCAAGCTGTATGGATGAGAAGAGTCTTAAAAGACTTGTCACAGAACCATCAAGAACCGACAACAATCTTCTGTGACAACAATTCAGCCATAGCATTATCAAAGAATCATGTGTTTCACAAGAGAACCAAGCACATCGACACAAGGTTTCATTTTATAAGAGAGTTGGTGAACGACAAGGAAATTTGTTTGGAATTTTGCAAGTCTGAAGACCAATTGGCCGACATCTTCACAAAGCCATTGGCAAAGGACACATTCCAGTATCTGCGTAGTTATCTTGGAATGACAAGTTCTCCACAATGAACTCTGTCATAAACAGAGCATGTCTAAGCTCTGAAACATTTTGTAAATTTTGTTTTAAAAATCCCCACCTGCTCATAATTAAGGGGGAGTGTTGGAAAAACGTAATTACTCGCAGATCTGTACTTGAATTCCAGCCGACTCTGTCAGAGTCTGTACGAGTCAAGATCTTGTCCGTCAGTCTGACAAGAAGGAAAAGTCCCCAATTCGGCTCTATAAACCAGTCGAATTTATTTCAGAAGCTAAGTTGTTAGGTAGATAGTTATTACAGTCTTTAATGGCAAGTCAGTCGGCCCATGTAGTAGCAATTTTCAAATTGTCTATAAATAGAAGAAGCATTTTGTAAATCAATTAACACAGGAACACAGAGACAACAGAAGATAGACACTAGAGGAACTCAGGGTGAGAAAGAGAAGTCGAAGCTCAAGCTTCTGTGCATGTGATTTAGTTGAAGAGCTGAAGCTCTGTAGACCGACGAGTCTGGACAGACAAGTCTGGACCGACCAGTTTGTAACTGACAAGTTTGTATTACTTTGTATTTCCGCATAGTTAATATATGAAATAGTTTGTGGTTGAATGATGTTTGTTTGGCCACACATATTTCCAGATTTACTCCTGTAAATGTCTTTTACATTTACTGATAAGTAAAAGAACAAGAACCCATAAAAATCTCACCGCGTGAAAGTTCCAGGTTTTACGGCACATTGGTCGACTCAAGTCTTCCTACATATTTGGGCATATGTTTCTCATAAGTTATTTGGATTTGTAACTGTGTCTATTTTACTTCATTTTACTCATAGGTGAAAAGCATTTGTAATTTTTTAAGTCTTTAGACTAAGAAACATATTCTGCAAATTTCGACCAAAGTAAGCCGACTTCAGTGGTCAGTGAGTCAGCCGACTAAAGCAGCCGACTTAGTCGAAGGTCCGACTTGGTTGAAGAGCCGACTTGGTCGGAGTAAAAGTGGTCGAGGTAAAAATTGGTTGGACAAGTAAGTCGGAGTAATTTTGGTCGAGTGAAGGACCGACTAAAATTTATAAACTTGTCTAGTCGGACATAGACAAGTTTCACCCGACTGGTGAAAAAGAAAAGTGGTCAGCGTGAAAAGTAAAAGTGAAAATTTGAAATTTGAATATTGACTGAGCCCTAAACCCAAGTTTAGTCGGCTCGGTTTTGGCTATCACCCAGCTTGCTTCTTCAGCTAAATCAGAATCCATTGTTTCCCACCTTGCTTCTTTAACACTACTCTGGATAAATGGATCATCTTCGTCTCCACCAACAACCAAGAGCTCTTGAGGTCCAACCTACGTAACAACAAATAAAAATTTAACGTTTAGGTAATCATACTGCCAAAGTAAATTAGTATTGTTCATTCAAAGTTAGTAGACCAAGCAGGAAAAATATCCAAGTATGAAGCTTGCTTGGGCCAACAGATCTCCCCTATACAGAGACTTTAGTAAACCTTGGCCTACATCGCAGAAGGAAGTATGTGCCGGGTTATATCATACATGAATTGGTGCCAATGAAGTTAAGGGTGCCATTGCTGTGATGAAAACTTTGAAATCTCTCATTCAAAAATGAAAACTTTAACGAAAAACACTTTCCTATTAAAGTCTCTTGATATGGTGGGTGAGTAGTTTAAAAATAAACTAGTCTACTATAATCAAGCAAGCAAGAGAATACTATACCTTTGAGACCATTCCGTTTGCCCATGCTACCTCAATGTCTCCATCCTTCACATCATTGATATTCCCAATCTTGGATAGATAAGATTCCTGGAGCTTCTTGGCAAGATTTTCTTTCTTTGGCTTCTTTGTTTTCTTCAAAGCTGTCTGGTTTGTAGACAGATCTGTAGTGTCAACAACAATTTCAGGTTTTGTTTCAACCTGGCCAACTAACTGGTTGACGTCCTCGGAGACTAGAGAGAGACGTAGAACGGTGTCCCCAACAAAGTAGTCGTAATTTGGATGCTCAGCTAGTTCATAGACACTTACTAACTTCTCCACATCAAATTTGTGAGCTTAATGTGGAGATTTGATGGGATTCATCCACCTTACTCTTGCTGTGCGCTCCTTTGAATTCAATCATTTTACAATTCCTACTCGTCTGGCTTCAGAAGCCTCGCCATCATCATCTGAACCCTTTTCCAGTACATACTGTTCAGGAAAGAAGTCATGAACCCCAAGATCATCAATGGGAATCAATGTTCTAGAATTTACACCACATGTCCTCGTGCCATCTTGCCATAACACATCTACCTTAGTCCGTTTGTTGCACACAAATAGTGCTCCATCAAGATTAACATTATCTTTTCTGCGGGCAACAACGTCATCTGTGACAGGAAGAGTAACTTCTGAGATCCTCCTTTCAGATGCAGGTAGCAGACACCAGTCTTCTAGCTGCCACTTAGCATATGAAAAATAAGACAGTAGCTTTAGCTGTTTAGGGCACTGTTGTTCTGCAGGGATAGTATTTGACTGGGAATTGTAACCAGGAATCACATCAGGAAACCAATGGACATCAACTGACCCCACTTCCACGTTATCTATTGTACCCTCAATGAGATTTTTGTTCCATTTACCACACAACCATAAAGCATTCTTGAATACCGCTGAAGAACTGCCTCAGACACGCTGCCCTGGAAAATAAAGACAGCGTAGATTGTGGGAGAGTGGAATAAGGTAATCAGGGTCAGCCTCCATTAATTTACATTTTGATCCATCATCAAATATAACTGTAACATGATTATCCACCACTACATCGACTCTTCCCACCCAAGGTCCATGAATTACATAATCATCACGCATAAACGCCCTTATTCGATGAAGATTTCTACTGGAAACGTTTTTTATAGTAACTGATGTGGGAGTCAACAAATCTACTGTAAGATCCACGTTAACCACTATGCCTATCTGTCCTGATGGATCTGAAGCTACTGCAACAAAATCACCATGCGAGAAGGCCCTGTCAAGCACCTCAATGTGACTGATTTTCTCAGAAGTCACCGAATGATCTGTCCAAACAATCCGTGCAGAATCGTCTGGAATAGACTCATCCCCATGCTCATTCTCTTTATCTTTATCTTTCTCATCTTTATCATTATATTTATCTTCATCTTCACTTACACTTTCATCTTCATCTTCACTTTCACTTTCACTGTAACTACTGGTGGTGCAGTCAGAATCTGAACCATCTTCATCTTCACTGTAACTACTGGTGCTGTTAGAATCTGAACCACCTGCCACTTTCATGACCATCCCAATTAAACCTTTGGTTTCTCTACATTGGACTATGTCTTTTTTGTAAAGGCACTTATGGCATTGCATTGTTTGAACTGTTTGAAAATTTCCGGCTGAATCACAGATAGTGTTTTCGTCCAAACAACCTGAAACATCATTAAACTCCAAACTTCTTAAGTTCGACGCATAGGAATCAGTACTCTCGTTACCAACGAAGCTATCTGTGGATTTGTATGCGTCCAAATATATGTCCTCCACTGACAGCAACCACCAGGCTTCCAGTAGTACACTGACAATTAATTGCTGTGAAACCTATGAATCACAAAATAGTGTATTTCCTTGAGCAAAACTGATAACATCACCGAACATAGGTTATTTACTAACGTGATATCAATTAATGGTAAACTTTTGACATAGAAACTATAATTAATGGCAAGACATTTACAACTAAAACTGATATGATGATCTTGTGGCTGAAATTCTTTATTTTACCATTAAAACTGCACCGTTTTTAGTATCAAATTGAATGTTGATACTGTGATGTGTTTGATAAAGCAAACAATCTGAAGTTAACTAAAAACTTACCTGTATCTGATGAAAAAGTTAAGAAATGAAGGATTCCAATTTGCCGATTCTTACATTCAAAGCCTCTTCTTCCTGTAAATGCGACTTTCTTTGGTGGGTTAGCATTTGATCTAATTCAAACGGATATATATATATATATATAAAAGGTTTTGTTATATTTAAATGTTGTCGGTTAGAAACGATGGTGAACGTTGGTCTTTAAATTAAAGGGGGAGTGAGTTGTTTTCTGTTTTCGGATAACACCAACCTCAAAAATTGAGGGGTAAAGGGGTTTATAGCAAAGTGAAATGGCATACTTCAAAGTGAGAAGTCAACCTATAACCAGTGTTAAAATTTTATTTTTAATTTAAGTTGATTTAATTGATTTTTAAGTATGGTTATGAAGAGAAGTTAAATAATTTATTTATATTTTTTCTAAAAGTATTTATATGCTATTTTGTTTTTATAGATGTATATTAACCCTTTCTTAATTTGAGTTTGTTATTTAATTTCTTTTTAATTTATGGATTTTTGTTAATTAGTGGATCAAAGTTGGTTTCAACGGACATTGAAGTTAAATTATCAATCCATAATTTTTAAGAGTTAGAAAACTACTTACTCGTCATTTTCTCCTTATAAGTGTACATTATCCCCTTGTCAGGGGCCTTGCCATCATAACCAGGCATCTAGCCCCGTGAACATAAACAGAAAATGTATTGAAAGTAAAAACATATATAGGTGCATAATGCAATAATATACATCATAAGCAAATCCCATTCAAGCATTCAATATGTTCATAATCATTTTTTAAAACAATTACATTGCAGAGATTAAAAATACAAATACAAGAGAGCACTTATCTTGCAAATGAGATGCCTCAAGCAATTAGCTATGTCATTGCAATGTTCCACCCAACCATAGGCCACTTGTGCTCATCAATCTCTCAGCACAACTGCCACCCCTGAGCTGGGCATGATTTCCATAAGAACAACAACGTCACACATAGCCAAAAACACACCAAGGTTCAGCGAAGCCAATATATAGTTGGGTTTATCAGGCTACTAAGGCAGTGGAAATGAAGAATTGCTAAGTTAGTGTGCTCAACCAAAGAGCTATGGACACCTCTACAAGATCTATATAGCTTGGACTCCACAATACCTACACACCCAACGCAAGGAAGTATTCTCTTCTCTGCTACACAGTCCCTCAGGCCATAGCTTCCCTTCCAGTGTTATCTCAAGTGTGCATAGAAGACTAGCCAGCCCCTCTTGATATTTTTATGAGATTCCTCTCTTCACTAGGTTTATCAAGACAATTCAGGGCCTCTTCCACTTCTAACAGTTCACACCAAAACAATGATTCACAAAACAACAACACACAAGTGCTCGGTACGAAGAAAAACGTTTTGGCAACCAAAAATGAAATGGTAGATGGGAAAATCAACCCTGGGAGAGCAAACGTTTATGGCCTTTTGAAAGAGGAAAGAAGTTGCAAAGAAGAACGTAATGTAGAATTGTATCTTTTATATAATGTAGAAGATGTATTACATAATAGGGCCCCGATAATTTATACCGTGAATGGGGAAGAGAGGTGACTTTTCAAGTCACCTCTTAGTTTATTTACATTAATTAACCTAGCTTAATAATTAAATTTAGCTTTTGTTACATTGCCTTCCCCTTAAGGAAGCTTTGTCCTCAAAGCTTATTTGACGACAATGACTACGTGAACTGTCACAACGTCTCTTATGTGGATATCTATATGGGTTGTTATTGGCAGGTTTTGTCCTTCGTTCTATTTCGATTATGGGTTCAATTTTTCTGTTGTTGGGAGTGCCATAGGTAATTCTTGAAACACCTTGCGATGTTTTCAAATTAACTCTTGTGTCTCTGGTTATTTGTCCATATCTCCTTCACTTGTTAGAATCTCCATTTCTTGACATTGAGGTATGTACGTTGGTGTATCTTTCCAACGTAGCTTTTCCATCTGATGTGATGTAACCAGTTGTGTTGGAGGTGGTTGGTACCCATATAATTTGTGTGTTTTCCCGAACTCATGGAATTCAATAAAAGGTTCTTGGTGATTTGTGGAGTATGTACCCAAGGTTTGTAACCATTGTATTCCTAATACTACATCGATTCCTCCCAGTGGTACCGCAAGGAAATCTAACTCTAAGTTATATTCTTGCATTTGTAACTTAACCTTGTGACATTTCCCCACATTGTCAATCTTCTTGCCATCTGCTACCATAACCTTCATGTTAGGTATTGGACGAATAAATAGGTTAAATACTTTAACAAGGTTGACATTAATGAAGTTATGGGTGCTGCCAGAGTCGATGAGAACTGTGATGTTATTATTTTTTATATGTCCTTTAATCTTCAATGTTTGTGGTTGGGCGATTCCAGTAATAGCAGCTAATGAGATTTGTCGGGAGTCGTCCTCGATTCCTGGGTGGTTGTTTTGTTCGCTATTCACATCATTCTCCATTGGTTCATTGACTTCTAGCTCTTCTTCACAAGCATATAATTTCTTATGTAAGCATCTGTGCTTAGGATCCCATTTGTCCCAATAGAACTTACATTTTCCTTCTTTTATTCTCTAGGCCTCTAAACTGGGATTTGTTCCTTCCCTAAGTTGAGGCGGTGTATACCTTGGATTTCCTGTCTATCCTGATTGGAGGGGGTTCTTTTTGGGGTCATCTTGGTCAACAATTGTATGAACGGATTTGCTTTCAATAATCCCTGGATTTACGTCGTGCTTCCTCCATGGTAGAGATGTTGTGTAACTCTAGTTCGTCACGGATGTGTTGTTTTAGACCATGTATGTAGGTCTATAGTTGTTGGTCATCGATTAACTCTAGGACTCGAGTTGACAGTGCTTCCCAGTCACAAGTGTACTCATCGACACTGTTTTTTTGTTGTAACCTTGAGATCTTGGCAAAGAAGTCTTTTTCTTCAACGCCTTGGAATATTTTGATGAGGTCGTTCCTGAAGCTAACCCAGTTGTAAGAACATATTCTTGCAGTATTCTTCCACCATAAGTACCAGTTGTAAGCACTGCCTTCTAGATGCATGGAGGCGTATTTAATTTTCTCGCCGTCGTAATGGATGTTGTGGATGTCTAGGTATTCCTCGGCTTTGTTAATCCACGCTATGCATTGTCGTTCGTCCCCATCATATTTGGGTAACTCGACTTTCACCTGTATTTGGCGTCCTTGTGTGTATGCGTTAGAGGATGACATGTTGAAAAGAGGATTTGACTGCTCCGGAGTTCTGGGAGAGTTTGGTTGTAGGTCATTCGAGATTTGTAATCTGTCCAAGATGGCAGTTTAAATTGCTTGATTTTTCTTTTGGTCTTCCTATAGAGTGAGAAAGCTATTCTCAATTTGTGACATAAATTGTGTCCACTTTGATGTCAAATTGTCACTAGTTTGTTTGATCTTTTCATGGAGTTCCTTGTGGTTCTTGTTAATTTTCTCATTGATTTGATCGAACCGAATGTCCATTGATCTGGTGATTGCTGGAATTTTCTCAGTGCTAAACGTCGATTTATTTTTATTCAGTGTACGATGCCAGCTCGCCACGATTCTCTGTCTTTTTTTTATAATTATAATTATAATTATTATTATTATGTAGTTTTTTTTAAATTAAATAATAATAATAATATTAATATTAATAAATATTATTAATATTAAAAAATTTATTTAAAAAAAAAATTAACGTGGATGAGCGGTCGAAGGAGAGGAATGGAGATGGTCAGGGAAGGATGGAGCAGAGGTGGGGGTGGAGCAGGCGGCGTGGAGGGTGATGGAGGCGGCGAAAGGGAGAGCAACATGGAGGGTGATGGGGGCGGCATGGAGGGAGAGCAGTGTGGAGGGTGATGGAGGGGGTATGGTGAGCGGCGAATGATGCCAAATGGAGGATATGGAGAGGGGTGCCGAATGGAGGAGTGCGCATGGAGGGAGCAGGTGGGAGTAGGGGAGGATGGAGAGAGGCGGGAGAGGTGCGGAGGATGGAGAGGAGGGGTGCTCGTCAACATGATTTAGTAGCGATATTTACATCATGTGCAATTTAATGTAATAGGAGTCAAAATTGGGATATTACATTCCCCTCCCCCTTACATTAGCACTGTCCTTGGTGCTCTTCAAAATTGAACAAAAACAGATGTGTGACTCTCATGGCATCCTCCAACTCCCATGTAGCCTCATCAGGACCGTAGTGCTTCCATTGCACCTTTACCTGCAGGTCCAACGACTCGATTCCAAACCACTGTTACCGTCTTGTCTAGGATGTGCAATGGCTCGATTTGGAACTCTCCCTTGGGTCCCCCCTGGATCACATCCCAATTAATCACATGGTTAGGATCATGTACATATTTCTTAAGCAAAGAGACATAAAAATCATTATTCCTAGTGCTAGCAGGAAATGCAAGTCTATATGCAACTGACCCTATTCGTTCAAGCACCTCAAATGGCTCACAATATCTAGGTGATAGCTTGGCACAACTTCTAAGATTCAAGGAACTCTTCCTTGGCCTCACTCTAAGATAAACATGATCGCCAACAGTGAACTCCTTATGTACTATATGCTTATCTGCATAGCTCTTCTGTCTATCTCAGGTTGCTTTGAAGTTCTTCCTGATATTTGTAACCTCTTGTTCCATTTTCTTAAGAAATTATGGACCAAGCACAATTCTCTTCACTGGATTATCCCAAGTCACTGGTGTACTACATCTTCTTCCATATAAAGCCTCATATGGACTCATTCCCAATGATGCTTGATTTACGTTATTATATGCAAACTCTACCAAGTGTAAATAATACTCCCACTTGGATGGTTTGTCCATTACATACATGCGAAGCATGTCTTCAAGCACCTGATTTACTCTCTATGTTTGTCCATCGGTTTAAGGATGGTTGGCGGTGCTAAAGTTCAGCTTTGTATCCAAATCTGCAAAGACACTTCCAAAAATTTGAAGTAAACTTGGTATCCCTATCATAAATTATTGCCTTAGGCAATCCATGCAATTTGAAAATTTCCTTCATGAAAATCTTTGCAATGGCATCGGCTTTACACATGGACTTTACCGGTATAAAATGTGATGCCTTTGTTAACGTGTCCACCACAACCATGATGGAATCATGTTGTCTCATAGTCATTGGGAACTCTGTAATAAAATCCATGGAAATGACTTTCCATTTACATTTCGGGATTAGCAATGGTTGTAACAAACCTGCTCGGTGTTGATGTTCAACCTTCACCTACTGACATTTCATGCACATAGAAATATACTCAGCAATGTCCTTTTCATTCCCGACCAAAAATACTGCTTCCTGGCTGTAGCAATTGTTTTCTGATATCCTGGGTGACCAGAATATGGAGCTTGATGGATTTTATCTATAACAATCATCCTCAAGTCTCCCACATTAGGAATAGAATTTCTATTCTTATAAGTAAGGATTTTGTCTCCTTCCAATTGATATCCTTTGTACTTCCTTTCAAGGTTTTGTTGCTACAACTTGTCCTTTATCTGCACGTACACTTCATCCTTGACAATATGGTTAATAATCTACTGCCTCAAATTTGGTTGGCAAGTACTAAGATATGCCACATGCATTTCATGTACCTTCCTGTTGAGTGCATCATCCACCTTGTTTTCTTTTCCTTTTATGTGTTTGATTTCAAAATAAAATTCACACAAAAATTCCAACCATGTAGCTTGCCTAGCATTTAAAGTTGGCTGATCAAACAAGTATTTCAGACCACAATAGTCTGTCCTTAGCTCAAAGTCTGCGTTAATTAATAGGTTGTTCCATATCCTTCAACATATTAGGTTATAGAACAATCCTATCAACAAGGTTATCCCATCATATAGGAGTGTGGAATTTCTAACCATATAATACTTCAAATGGATTCTTCTTAAGAGATGCTTGATAACCATTATTAAAAGTAAACTCAACTAAGTGTAAATAGTCTTTCCATTTATCAGGCTTGTCCATTATATACATACGTAACATATCTTCAAGAATTTGATTAGTTCTTTCATTCTTCACATCCGTCTTAGGATGATAAGCAGTACTAAAATTTAACCGAGTGTCTAAACCTTTAAATAAATATTTCCAGAAATTACTTGTAAACTTTGCATCCTTGTCAGATATTACAACTCTAGGAATACCATGCAGGTGAAAAAATTTATTTTCATAAATATATATGTTATATTTATTGCTGTGAAGGTAGACTTTACTGGTATAAAATATGCATCTTTACTCAATTTATCAACCACAACCATGATTGAATCATGTTATTTAACAATTATAGGAAAACCAATTATAAAATCCATGCTTATCACTTCCCATTACCATTCCAAAATGGGTAAAGGTTGGAGGGAACCGACTAGATGATGATGTTCAGTCTTAACTTGTTTACATTGAATACATCTAGATAAATAATTAGCAATATCATTTTTCAAATGAGGCCAGAAATAATATTTTCTTATCATCGTTATCATTTTCTGCTATCTCAGATGTCCCGAGTATGATTTCTTAAGCGACTCATGCAAGATTAAACATTTTACTTCTTCATAATTTGGTACATATAAATGGTTTTTATATGTTAATAAGTCTTTTGATCCCATAGAAAAAGATGTTGATTCAATTTCAATTAAATTTTCCTTCAAAGTTTCCTTAATTTTTAAATATTCTTCATCATTTTTAGATGCATCCTTAATAATATTTTGTATATTTGTTTCATGACTCCTAATGGCACCTGAGAAATTCAGATTTGTGTTCATGCTTAAGGAATCAACCACTTTATATTCCTTTTCTTTTATATCTTTGATCTCAAAATCATACTCGCTCAAGAAGGCTAACAACCTTGATATGAGAGTATTCATATTTTGTTGATCAAACAAATATTTCAAACTTATGTTATCAGACATTAAGGTGAATTTTATTCCAATAAGATAGTGTCACCACATTTTTAAAGCATGAATTATTACAGACACTTCTAAATCATGCGTCGCTTAGTTCCATTTGTGTTCTTTATTTTATTCTTGATTCATAACTTATTACATAATTATATTGTAATAACACTCCACGTAATTCTTCTTTGCAAGCATTCGTACATGAAATAAAGTTCTTGTATGAATCTGATATCCTTAGGATAAGTGTAGAGGTAAGTAAATGTTTAAGTTTTTCAAAACTTCTTGGACTTTATTAGTCCAGACAAATTTTATCCCTTTCTTTTGAAATGAAGTTATTGGATAAGCAATTTTTGAAAACCCTTCGTTGAACCTATGATAGTAACTAGTGATCCCCTAAAGGATCTAACTCTAGTTACATCTTTAGGAACTAGCCAATTTATGTTTCCTTAATCTTATCAAAGTCTACCAAGATTCCTTCCTTCGAGATTACATGTCTGAAATATTGAATTTTATCTTGATAAAAGTCACATTTACTGAATTTTGTGTATATCTTATGTTCTCTTAATGCTTGTAAAACCATTTATAAGTGTTCTTCATGTTCTTGTAAATTGCACTGAGAGGAGTGAGGTGCTCTACATCCCATTATGGAGGAGGTGTTGTAATGTAATGTAACAATACCAAAAATAAAATAAAAAGCAATTAAAAATATTCATGTCAGCTTATAAAATAAAAAAAATTACGAAAAGTAATTTAAAAAATTCAAGTTGTCTTAATGTTCATCTATAAAATAAAAAATAAAAAAAATAAAAAAAACTGGATCTATCAAGCAAGGGAGGAATCAAATTTTTTGAGTTTAAGATTAAAAACAAATTGCATCTCAAGAAATTGGATCCATCTCGGTGCTTGATATATTTGAGTTTAAGATGAATCTATGTTGGTTTTTAGAGTAGACTAGTATATCATCAATAAATACAACAACAAATTCATCCAAATATTTATGAAAGACATTGTTCATTAATCGCATGAATGTTGTCGAAGCATTGGTTAAGCCAAATGGTATAACCATGAATTCTTAATGTTCGTACCGTGTTCAGAATGTCATTTTTGTAAATATATTCATCTTTAGTTATTATTTGATGCTATCTATAACTTAAGTCAATCTTTGAAAATACTGTAACTTCTCGTACTTTATCAAACATATCGTTTACACGAGGTAGAGGGTATTTGTTTTTAATAGTCATTTTAATAAGTTGTCTATAATATATGCATAGTTGCAAGATACCATCTTTCTTTTTAACAAAAAAGAACCAGTGCTCCCCATGGGGACACGCTCAGTCTTATGTACTTTTTATCTAGCAGCTCTTGTAATTGCATTTTTAGTTCTACTAATTCTGGTGTGTTCATTCTATAATGGGATTTAGAGTTAAGTACAATTCTAGGAACCAATTCAATAATAAAATCAATCTCCCTCCTAGGAGGTAATCTAGGTATTTCCTCTAGGAAAACATATTTAAATTCTTGCAAAATGGGACAGTATTCCAATCTAGGTTTGACTTTTTCATCAGAACTTTCACTTACATGAGCAACAAAACTTTGACATCCCTTTCAATATCATTTGTTTAACTATAAAGGAGATATTTTTTCGAGTAATAGCTTTCTTAGGAACACCTTTAACAATCCAACTAAAAACTTTTTCATCAATGCAAGTAAAGGTATTTTCAAGGCAATTTAGCATAGCCCTATGTTTTCTAGCCAATCCATACCAATTAACAAGTCACATGAGCCCAAAGATAAAATATTTAGATATGCTTTTGTAACTAACTCATTCATGAAAAAATCATTATTATGAATAAAGCTAGCTACTTTTATTTTTATTTCTATAGTTGAATGTACTAGCCATGACTTTTCATTTTACAAGTCTCTACTAGTTTAGGAAATATATAACTCAAAGTACAACCCAAATCAATCAAATAGAAATGGATTGATAACAAATCTCACCTTCAATTTCTATCATAGAAGGCTAATAGTTTGCTAGTTGTCCAATGTTGTGCTTATCTTTGGAATATTTCAAGCAAATTCCCGTGACTATAACAACTTCTTTTACTGTGTGAATGCTTTGACCATCTCTTTGTGGGGGCAATCTTAATAGTAGTGATTTTCCCCACAACCCCTAAATTTCAAGGGCTCTCTTTTGTCTTCTTCATTTTTCTTGTTAACACAATTATCTTTAAATTCATATTTAATTGGATGTGTTTTATATTTAAAGTGTTGTTTTGGTAACTCTTGTGTTTATTAAAGGGCTTAAACTCTCTTCTTTTAAAATCGTATCCTTCTTTTTTCTTAAACTTCTTTGGAAATTCGTGTTTGTTCTTAGCTTGGTCATAGGACAATTTAGCTTTCCTCACTGCTTCATATAGTGTTTTTGGATTATCAAATTCCAATCTATCTTTATAAAAATTTGGAAAACAACTTAAGAACCTTTGTATTTTTTTACTTTTCTTTAGTAAGGTAGGGTACATACCTTAGTAATGATAGGAACTTGGTACAGAAGTTGTGCATCAATGTCTAACCCAATCTTAATTCACAAATTTATTTTCTTTCCCTTCATAATAATTCGTAAAGATATTCTTTCTTAAATTCTTTCTTAAACCATTTCCAACTTACTCTTCGTTCACTAATTCCTTTAGCCTTCTTTTATTATTTCCACCAGATTTCAACTTTTCCAACCAGATTAAATATGTCCATTTTAGCTTTCATGGAATTGAAGAGCCAATCTATATCAGAGCTTTTGTATAAGCGTGATACAATGAAGAGGACAAATATTCATGTAAGGGTTAAGCTGCTGCAACATAAGGGATACAGAGGCCTGTATGGTAGCCATGTGAAAAGCCAATCCGATTAGCTGAGTGAAAAAGTTGTTACGAAACCAAGAGTGGACTCCGATGGTGTACACCACTATTATGTTTAGTCTCCTCATAGAATAATTATGCATTGTAAAGTACTTTTTTAATTCCTAATAACCAAGCCTCAACTTCTTCTCCATTTTTGACTTCGCCATCAAAGATGCGAGGTTTAATTTTCTTAAATTCACCAGTTAGTTCATCCTTATATTTTTTCTTCTTTCCTCATTTTCATTCATCACTACTATTGGAATCATCTGATACACTATTAACATAGCTGGCATTAGTAGAAAAGGATCATAGGAGGAATAAATTATTCTATATTTATGTTTCATTTTATTACCTTCTTGACTGCTATGTTTATATATCTCTATTAATTTAAATAAAAGATCCTTGTTCAAATCCTCTTGAATTCTCATTACTCGTTCATGCTCTGTTTTAAAGGTCTGAAGTTCTACCTGTAGATTCCTCATTGTTTACAAAATTTCATCTTGAATGTTTTTATTATGTTATGATTTTGTTCTTCATCATTTAATTCTACCTAGAAATGTGTTATAACATGATTTTCCACACCTTATGCAACATGCCTTGATGGCCTACCTTGTCCCTCTGCAGTCTCATTATACACTCATTTCTTGGAACATCCTTGATGCTCAATTGAAACCCTAAAAACCACATTTTTGTTGATAAACGTGGGTCACCAATTATACAACCTGTGTACCTGCAAATCTATCCATTACGACCTACGTACATCGGGTTTGTGCTCAAAAATAAAAATATTTTGAGATTTCCATGCCAAGTCATAGTGGTTACAATCCTTGACCTTCCATATGTTGGAAAACGCTTTGATTCGACCCTCCATATCCCATTTGAGGGATATATATTGAGTCATTATGAAGCAATGAAGGAGGCGAAACTTTGAGAGCAAGTAAACTATAAAAAAAATGTGTGCCATTGCCATTACCTTGAGTCTACATCCCTTAGTCCTTGTTAGATTGAACCTTTTATGTTCATCTCCCAATATTTTCATTGTCTTGTGTAGGAGGAACCCAATTACTCCTTATACTTGTGATCTTGTCTTTGCATGGAGGATTGAAGTGGTGGAGTCCCATGTGGAGGAACTTAGTTTCTCGGTTCCGATGAGTTTCTGATAGAGGTTGTCACTATGTACTTATATTCTTTATATAAATAGAATTTTTTTTTTATCATCCAAATTCATGTGCAAATGTTTATATTAAATTACATGGGTATATTTTCTTTATACACATTGAATGGATTGTGTTATATTAGATGATAACATTTTACATATATATTATATGCTTGGATCTATTTGTTGTTGAGGACAAGTTGTAGGTGACAAGAATTGGAACAAAAGCTCAATGGTGGTCTTCTTTGAACATCCGCTTGAGGTATGGGCCCTATTATTTGTTGTTATCATTTTACATTTATATAGCATACTTTATATTAGAGTTGATTTCTAGTGTCACTCCATCTGTTGTGGTCTACCCCAATCCATACTAATATTTTCTCTGTAACAGAATTGGCGACTCCACTAGGGATGTCTTATTTTTGTTGGGGTATTTTGGGTGCATTTTTCCTTGAATTTACCTCTATTTATTTGAGGTTTTGTGTCACTGGTATTTCTACAATCAGTGATTGAATTTTTTTTGTGTTAGCGGCTTCACTCTTACTTTTTTCCCCTCTTTGTTGGATACACACATGTGATAGTTTTTACATTCGCATGTACTTGTGGGTTTTATGTGTCTTAGTCATGTACATATGTTGTTGTTTCACTTGTAGTCGCATACATTTCAATATTTGACTTGTTTCTTGGTTGGAATGATTATTGGGTGAACTTTGAGTGATGTTGAGTCTTCTTGGGTCCCTGTTTTGTTTGTTGACTACCTTCATAATGACTGCAAACTCTGTTCTTTTTCAATTTTTAGGAAAATTAGTTCTTGTCATTTTTCCCATTAATGGTTTTTCTTTTAGCGCGTGAGTCATTATTTCTTAGTGTTTTTCTTGGCATGTATTTATACTTGCTACAGAGTCTGAGAAATTCATGGTTATATTTTGAATTTTCATTCATTTATATTGAAAATTCAAAAATATTTTCACCTTTTGGCATATTCATTTACATACTTGCATTTTTCGTGTTAGTTTGCATATTTTCATTTTGCATTTGGAGAGCACTTGCATTTGTACTTTTTCTCGAAATAGAGTTAGTCTAGGATTAATACTGGAAAGATTGCAATGTCATTTTAAAATTAATAAACCATTTTTGTGCATTTCAATTAGTAGCATACCATTTTCATTTGAATTTTTTTTTATCACTTAACAATGTTTTTAAGTATGCATCTTTATTCTTTACGAGTCACAAACATCATTAGTTGCACGACCATATCCCCTTTAGTAAGAAACAACCCACTAAAATAGCACTTAACTTTAAAATTGATTAGAAATATTTCATTTTCTAGGGTGCACAAAAAAGCATAGGTTTAGAGTCTTGGAATAGGATTGTGTGAGTAAATTTCTCCAAGACTATTTAACTAAAACAATTAGGTGTCTATCCAGGGAGTGGATAAATCCTTGGTATAATTGGTGTTCTCAAGAATCTCCTCTTACACGGGAGTCAATCTCAAGGAATTGTGAACCTTGGTTGCAGAGATATCCCTACAATACCTTCTATTAGCGTAGGATATATTTCTAGGATTATATTCGTATCTAAGGTTTATTGAGGTACTTTAGTGCTTCTAGATATTTGGGATTAGATACCCTTCCCATATGATGGATCCTTCCTGTGATTTTTTTCCTGAGCATTGGTTATATGAGGTGATCTTAGTGGATTTCGCTAGGTATCGCAGGGGATACTTACAGGGGTTATTTTGTGAGCATCCTGGTCAAGTAGGGGTTGAAAAACACAATGGATTTACGTCTTGAAGTTAAGGACCTCTATAATTGGTCACACACCTCTTCGTGTAGTGTATGGGATTCTCAATCCTCTCCTACGAAAGACATACCTGCTATATACAGGGAGCTCGCTTCTCCATATTCCTTGTTTGTGTGCATTTATCTATCTTCTTTAGTGGTGTGATCATGGATCGATTTTTGTCTCTCCACTATTCTCGTTGCTTAGTAGGTTTACCACTTGGTGATCCTTTACAGCCTCTCCATAAGAGGCATGGACCTGATATAGGTGGTCAGTATATATCCCATAGTGAACTTTAGAGAATTCTTACAATGAGCACTACTTATAAGTCGCCAAATTTTCCTCTAACTTGTTCATCTGCAATGGGAAGGGGAGTCCATGGGACTCCTTCTTTATTTATTGTATGGGTCCCAGGTACCCTTGTGTTCACAAGCTCTCATGTCACTAATTCTTCCCATTTGGTTAGGACCAATCCTTTTGAGTTTCCTTACTAGTCGAACCATGTGTCCACCTTTTTTTCATGATTGTTGGGTATAGTCAATCAAATAATTTCATTTAACTCTAACCTATTTACGTTTGGCATGCCTAACATATCTTCAAGTATTTCAACCTCCATTTCGGTTTCTAGTGGTACTTTTGGTATAGGGATGGGGGGAATGTCATCCCCTTATATTTCATATCACTTTGGGAGTGGTCATATCCCTCCTTCTACTCCTTATGTTGGGGGATTCCATCTCCCTTCATCATCCCATAGTTCCATTATTAACCCTTTTTCAAGTGGGGGTGGACATTCGAGTGGTGGTACTACTTCTTATATTCCATCTTCCTGACCAACATCTAGTATGTGGGTTCCTATGAATGATTTCCTTATGGATCATCCTCCTTCGAGCTAAATTTATCCTTTGGGAGAGAATGTATCTTTTGATATGGGTCTCTCCTTGTCAGGATTTGCTTCATTGGGGGTAGGTATTCCTCCTCCTTTGTCTGGGGGTAACTTGTCCCATCAAATGGGAAATCCCAGTAATATTATTTTTAACTCTCAAAGGGTACCTGTTATGAATATACTTGTGCTACCTTACATGAACCAATTAAAAGGAGGATACTATCCTACTATCCAGGTACATGGTATTTATCAAAATACACCTGGACCTATGGTCTCGAATCAAGCTCCTATGGGAACTTTACCTCGGAGTCAGTATTTCCAAGGAGCACGTACCTAGCCGTCACAACCCAGGATCTACTTTTTGGCTACATTGAACTTGCTAGACTCATCCAATACAACAAATGATACAGTGTTTCATGATCCAGGATGGCCCTTAGTCCCCACTGAGATTCCTTCATACATTCCAAAATTTGAAGGTAAGAAGGGCGAGGATCTAGATGATCACGTTACTACTTATCACCTTTGGTGCTCATCAAATTCATTGAATCATGATTTTATTGATATGAGGCTATTTCAGCGCACCCCTACAGGTTCCGCCACAAAATGGTACATCGATATACTCGGGGGACATACTAAACCTTTAATGATTTGGTCTTGGTATTTTTCAACCACTTTTAGTTGTCAGTCCATTACCAAGTTGGAAACAAGATTTTGTCGACATTTCACCAATATAGAGATACTCATTTCTTTGATCATATTCAGGAGTGGCGTGGGATAATAAGGTTAAATAAGGCCAAAATTACACCTAATTTTTTATTGGAATGGTTCCTTAAGTCTATATTTGCGTATATTGTGAAGGATGTTTCGACATCAGAAGTAGCCACCGAGGAACATGCCAGATTTATATCCTAGTAGTTGGACTTGATTTATGCATAGTATGGTATTAGAATATTCAAGATCGAGTATTCCTTTAGGAGGTGATGCCTCTTTTGGCATGGGTCTCCTCTTATCAAGAATTTCTTTGTCAGGGGTAGGTATGCCTCCTCCTAATTTATTTGGGGGAAACATGTCCCATCAAATGGGAAATCCCAGTAATATTTTTTTGAACTCTTAAAGGGTACTCGTTATGCAAATACCTGTGATACCTTATATGAACCAAATCGAAGGGGGATACTATCCTACTAGCTAGGGACATGGTCTTTGTCAAAATCCACCTAGACCTATGGTCTTGAATTGAGTACCTACGAGTGATTTACCTTAGAGTTAGTATTTCTAGGGGGGACAAACCTAGACATCACAACCCAGGCTCCTTTTTGTTGCTACATTAAAATTTCTAGACTTATCCAGGATAAAAAAAAATGATCTGGTGTATCATGATATGGCATGGCCCTCGGTCCCCACTAAGCTTCCTTCAAACATTCCAATATTTGAAGGTAATAAGGGTGATGATCCAAGTGATCACGTTACTACGTATCACCTTTGGTGATCATTGAATTCATTGAATCATGATTCTATTCATCTGAGACTGCTTTAACGCACCCTTACAAGAGCCACTGAGAATTATTCCATTGTTGAGGATCTAGGCCAAAAACCATGTGCTATGTTTTCTTTAGAGGTGCTCGAGACATGTCCTTCATAGATGAATTCCTTTTTATATTCCTTGGGAGCTCTTGGTTTAAATGGCCCTAGTGTCATCAAGTTTGAGACCATTGATGTTCATCCTCACTTGCCTTACCACATGGATTTCCAAGTCCATGTGGAGTGTATTAATAATACCATAAAATGTACAGTTGTTGATGAAGGTGCTTCAACATCAGTGATGTCTTTGTCTTGTTGGAAGGTCCTTGGATCTCCTCAGTTGTCCTAGTCTATGACCATGCTAATGGAATTTGATGGATATTTGTTTAGACTACATGGCATTATTTCTTCTCTTTAGGTCTAATTGGGGGGGAAGACAACGTCGGTCAAGGTTGAGGTGGTTGATGCATCCCTTGACTACAATTTGTTACTCAGTAGGAATTAGATTTATGACATGAAGGATCGCATCTGTGTTTCACATAGCATGATTTCCCCATGAAGGAATAATCATGATGATCAATCATCTATCCTTTACTAACTTGACTTCTGCTACATCGTTAAGACCTACAGTCCCAAAATTATTAATCAAGAGTTAAGAATGTTGGTGTTGGGAGGTATCCTTTGCTTATGGGAACATTTAACTTTTTGGTGCCAATCTTGTATATTGATTCCACTTTCAATGGTGTAGCATCACCATTGAGTCTGGTGTCATTTCATACTTCATATTTAAAATATCCTTGGACTCTCCCTTCTCTAGTTGAATCGCGTGAAGGGAATCCATCCGTTGGAATCGATATGCCACCGTCTACAACTGAGATTGTTTATCAAACTATAATAGAAACCACTGTAGGCCCTGATATTTCTTATTTTTGGATAGAGGAGGAATATCTTCCGCTATCACCTGCTTAGGCGGTCAACTCACCATGATATCATGATTTCCTTGATGACAATCTACCTTTTTATGAAGCTATTATCGAGGCCATGAATGGTCATAAGCATCCTTGAGGAGACACGCATCATTGATCCTACTTCCTCCCAAATCTTGAATAGATTGAGAATGATAAGTTTCGATCGACCTTATGTGAGAAATTTGGTCGCCCTTTGGTCCTGTTAGATACGCATGCTATAAATGCTGAAGGGAAAATGAAAATATCTTCCCTATGACTCCTATCAACATTTATCAAACCCATAGAAAAGTGGAAAACGTTTATATCAGTGCAAATTGTTCACCTGAAGAAATTCATACTTACACTGATTTGTTTAAATAATTTTGCGATGTGTTTGATTAGTCTTATGAGGAAATGCCAGGAATAGACTATTTCCTTATCGAACATGAAATTAAAACTAAAGCTAACGCTAAACATGTTCAACAACACTTTAGAGGCGGTAAATCCCTAAACACACCTGCTATCAAGGAAGAGGTAGAGAATCTTATCAAAGATGGATTCATTTATCAGGTTCCCTTAACTTAATGGGTATCCAATCTCGTTCCCATAGATAAAAAGAAAGGAACCATCCGAGTGTGCATAGACTTTAGAGATATGAATAAATCTTGTCTGAAACATAATTTCCCCACACCATTTATTGATCAGATTCTTAATGAGTGTGTGGGAAGCGATATTTTCTCATTCATGGACGGTTTTTTTTCTATAATCAGATCCAAATCAAACCCATGGACCAAGATAAGACTACATTTATTTTTCCTTAGGGAACTTTTGCATACCAGAAGATGCCCTTCGGCCTTAAAAGTGTTGGAGAAAATTTTCAGTGGGAAATGAACTTTGCCTTTAATGACCTTAAACACATAATATAATTTTATGTGGATGAACATACTACTCACCGTCATCAAAGAGTGGATCATCCAGTGCACTTTCGATTGGTATTTGAAGGATGTAAACATTATCAAATTTGGTTAAACCGTCAAAAGTGCATCTTTTGTGTTAGGACTAGTTTCCTTTTGGGATCCATCATGTCAAAAGAGGGTATTATGGTCAATCCATTAAAGGTTGAGGAAATAATTCAGTTGCCTACTTCATGCACAATTGGTCATCTTCAGAGTCTCCATGGGAAGGCCAATTTCCTAAGTCAGTTCATACTGAACTATGCCAACATTACCAAGGGTTTCATGTGCTTCTTGAAGAAGGACACTTTGTTTCTATGGGATGAGTGAGCCCAATATTACTTCAATTATAGTAAGATATACTCGGCATTGACACCTATGCTTTGTTTTCTGAATTATGGTAGATATTTCTTGATTTATGTAGCCATGTCCCAAGAGATAGTTGGCATGGTCCTAGCTCAAAAGGATGACGAGATCTATGAGCACGTTATCTACTTTCTTAGCCAGAATATTTCATATATTGAACTGAGATATACTAATGTGTAAAAATTGTCCCTTGCAACTATTCATGTAGTCCAGATATTGCAACATTACATCTTATTTCACCAGACTACTATCATAGCTCAAATAAATCCATTTCAGTTTGTCTTGATGAGATGAATGATAGGGGATGGAATAAAATAAATGGATTGTTATTTTGCAAGAATTTGATCTCAATTTTGTATATGAAAAATACAAACAATATTTAGTCTTCATGGAGTTGATATCTGATTTCCCTATGCTTGATGAGGATATTGTTTATGAGGACTCATTCGCGGATGGGCATATTTTCTTTATCTCGTTTATGAACCCATGGTATGGATATATAATTATTTATCTTAGAACTATGAAGTTCTCTTTTCATATTTCAAGGGATGAACGATGGTGTATACATAACCAAGATAGAAACTACCTTGTTATTGTTGACACTGTGTATCTTCATGGGGTGGATTCTATCTTGCATCGTTGTTTGATTCATGAAGAGGCCAAGGTTGCGCTGAATGATTACCATAGGGGTCCATGTTGTGGTCACTTATCAAGGCTTTCTACAACCTAGAATATCTTATGATCAGCTTAGTATTGGCCATATATCTTTAAATATTGGATTAATGCAATCAAGAGATGTCACCCATGCCAAGTGTTTTCTCGCAATATGTGCTCACATATTTCTCTCTTGCATCCTATTATCATCGTCAGTCCCTTCACCAAGTGGGGGGTGGATTTCATAGATTGAAACCCCGTTTCAACTAGGGGGAATCGCCATATCATTGTGTTTGTAGATTAATTTAGAAAATGGGCGTAGTCCATGAGAACTATTAAATTTGATGGTGAGACGACCACCCAGTTCGTATTCAATCATATTATCGTTCAGTTTGAAATTTTGAAAGAGATTGTCACTAACCATGACAGCCACTTGTAGAACAAAATGATGATAAAATTAGCCTTAAATATGGGGTTTAAACAATATCATTCATCGTACTATTATCCCCAGGTAAATTCGCAAGTGGAGGCATTCAATAAATATCTTAAGGCTATCCTTCATAAAACTGTCAGACAAAGCAAGTCTAACTGGCATATTATGTTATATCCTACTTTGTGGGCGTACTGAAATGCAATTAATACTTCCCTTGGTTTCTCACTATTCCAGTTAGTTTATGGACTAGATTTGGTTCTTCGCGTTGAATGTGAAATCCATTCATTGAATATATTTGTTGAGTTCCTTCCTTACACTTCAGAATTGGAACAATGCTTAGTCCACCTCAAGCACTTTGATGAGCAGCGTTGAGATGTCACTATGGAAATAGAGGTCAATAAATGTTGTGTTAAGGCCCAGTATGATAAGTCTATCTATCCCTGACAATATGCTAAGGGTGACTTGGTCCTTTTTTATGACCAAGCTAGTGAACCGCTTGGGGAAGGAAAGTTCAACCCCATGTTGCATGATCCTTACATCATCAGGAATGTCTTGAAGAAAGGAGTTTACAAGTTAGAATATTATGAGGGGAATGTCTTGAAGGAGCCCAAAAATGAGATGTACCTAAAAAATTAATATTTTTGAGTCTTCAGCTTGGGATGGTACCTTGTATATTAGTGTACAATTTTGCACATTTTTTTATTTTTCTTTTGGTCTCGTTAGTTTCTTATATGCTTCCTTTTGGTTGGAAGATGTCAACAAAGTCATCGAGGTACTCAATATTTGTAGATGGTTCTATCCAACATACAGACAACTTAGCTTTTGTCACTTGGGCTATTTATTTACCCAAGGGTCAACTAGTGTCTTCAAGAGGTGTATGTATTGATCCATGATCGAATAATGTGGCTGAGTATAATTCCATCATTGATCTATTATGTGATGGAATTTCTAATGGTATTCAATCTTTATAGGTTTTCCTGGATTCGCAGTTGGTTGTGTCCCAATTAAATGGTCGAACTGTGTTAGAGATCCTACGTTGCTGAAAAGATTCTTAAAGGTAAGATTCTTAGAGCACCTTTTGATTTCATTGCATACATCCATATACCTAGAAGATACAATCGAGTTGTTGATGCATATGCAAATTACATTTTATATTGGGATTTTTCACACAAATAAACAAAAGAAGCATTCACACATTCATTAATTCATATACGTATATTTATCAAATCAATAGCCATAATTTTTTTCCATTTCCAATAAAAGTCTAAAATGTGGGGTCATAGTAAAAAACTAGGCTTATAGACCTGAAAATATACACAATGGGTACAAAATATAGTCATGGCATCTATTCTAGAGGTCCTAGATAGATATTGTGATAACACACTATGGCATTGACTATATGCCTAAGAAACAACAACCACACATGGGGTGCCTTGACCACTTGCTTGTGCATAGCCTCTGGTAGATCCTCTATCTGCACCATGAGAATCTGATGGGTCAATCGATCTAATTTTCCTTGTAAATTATATAGAGTGCACTCAGCATCTCCACTAGCTATATCCTCTCCTTGACCTATGTGTTGATGTTGCGAGAATCCATTTGGTCATCATGGACCAACACCCATGAAAATGATTCCAATGTTAGTACATGATGCCACCCAAAAAACATTTTTTGTTTTACTTAAGTCAAAAAATACAAAAAATGAAATATTGCACAAACAAATTGATCCTCACCAATGTCCCCAAATGCAGACCCTGGTGGTACCGACATGTCCCTATCTCCATAGAATTTGATCCCCTCATAGGGATAGTCATCTATGGAGATCACATGTTATCGCTACCAGTGGAAGAACTCATCTGAATATGGAGAGGGAACTTTGCTACCTCTAACTGACTCATAACCTCATTCCAATGTGTCTAGGATGGATCCCATAGACCATGGGGAGGAACCTCTACCCTCCAGATAAGGTGAACCCAAAATTATTGGCTCGTCCAAGTTTGCACTTAGTGTTAGGATTATTAATCCTCCCTTGTTCAATTTGGTCGTATATCTAAATCAGGAGTCATGTCTAAATAGGGAGTCCATCCAGCCTATTTTTAGTCACTAGCACCATTGGTCCACTTGGCCTAATTGGGACACATGTTCCAGTTACTAAGGTGTGGGGAACACTAATTGATGCCTACTTCCATTGATTGCACATGCATGCATCAATTTAGGATCCTCCTAGATCAATCCCTACAATTTAGGAGCCACTGAGAGTGTCGATACCAACCTTCATCAGTTGAGTTCAGTTAGTGATTAGTCCAGCTAAGTTAGGAGTCAGTTACATTTAGTTCTAGTCCTCTACATTCAGTTATCACTAGATTTGCATGGTTCCATGTAGGAGAGGTGCATTCCTCACCTACCACAATTAGTTAGCCTTAGTTAACACTGAATTAGACACTTGAGCTATGTTTTAGAACTTCGATGAACTCTGATAATGGTTTAGACAAGGTCAGTTAACTATCAAGTCCTCCGATAATGATTTTTAGACAAGGTCTTAGTTACCTACAATCAAGTAGAGTCTAATCAATTCAAATTTCCTCATGTGGATTCGAATTGCATGTGGCTATTTATCCATTATATTACAATGTAATTTATCATCTAATTAATTTTTGATTAATGAAAGCATTCACAATTGCAAGCCATTTTTGCATTGTTTCATTCTTCAATTCCTGAGTAAATTGTGTGATCTATCTTGTGAGTTGTGTATTTGTCCACAGATCTATGTGCTCAATTCAATATGGTATCAAAGCCTCGATGGACAAGTCACTTCTCCTCCTCATAGCTCTTGCTGGATCATTTTTTTTGAGCAATTTGCTCCATTCGTACTATGCACCAGAAGTAGAAGGTTTACCACTTAATACCCCAGGAAGTCTACATGCTAGGCCCCAGAATACCTGTGCACATAACACCATTCATACTGCTTCGCTACATCAAAGAGATGAAGGTTGCAGTAACATATTTCCAAGTTTTTCAAACTTGAATACAAATTCTGTCTGCTTAGATATAGGGGGGGCTTTTTTCCCATGTGGTTTTTTCCCCAGCTCTCTGTATTGAGAAATTACTTTACTTTAATTGATGTAATGGGTGACCTATGGTCTTAGTTACCAGGGCCCACATATTGTCCAAGTTAGAATTCAGGTGGGATGTTAGGATTATTAATCCTCCCTTGTCCAATTTGGTCATATGTATAAATTAGGAGTCATGTCTAAATCGGGAGTCCATCTAGTCTATTTTAGTCACTAGCACCATTGGGTCCACTTGGCCTAATTGGGGCACATGTTCCAGTTACTAAGGTGTGGGGAACACTATTTGAGGCATACTGCCACTGATTTCACTTGCATGCATCATTTTAGGAGCCTCCTAGCTCAATCCCTATATTTTAGGATCCACTGGGAGTGTCGATACCAACCTTCATAAGTTGAGTTCAGTTAGTGACTAGTCAAGCTGAGTTAGGAGTCAGTTACATTTAGCTCAAGTCCTCTACATCCAGTTAGTGCTAGGTTTGCATGACTGGATGTAGGAGAGGCACATTCCTCACCTACCACAGTTAGTTAGCCTTAGTTAACATTGAATTAGACACTTGAGTTGTGTTTTAGAATTCCGATGAACTCCGATAATGGTTTAGACAAGGTCAATTAACTATTGAGTCCTCCGATAATGATTTAGACATGGTCTTAGTTACCTATAATCAAGTAGAGTCTAATCAATTCGAATTGCATGTGGCTATTTAGCCATTGTATTACATTGTAATTTATCATCTAATTACTTTTTGATTAATGAAAGCATTCACAGTTGCAAGCCATTTTTGCACCGTTTCATTCTTCAATTGCTGAGTAAATTGTGTGATCTATCTTGTGAGTTGTGTGTTTGTCCAGGGATCTATGTGCTCAATTTAATACTTAGTCAGTTGATGTTTCATTTTTTCCAACAATTATGTGCTTCAGTCAAGATCGTGGGTATGAAATACTCAACCATGTAGGACATGAGAGGCCTTGAATCCTGATGTAACCTAGCTGAACTAGATATCCTCCCAAGACCCAATATGAGGACCTTTAGACTTAGGATTTGGATGGCCCAGATTGGGACTTGAATACCCACCTTTTCTATGTTGGGAAGACAATGTGAGACAATTTACTCATTAATGGTCACTCCCCCACTGGATCCATGAGTTAACTACCTCACCTCGGTGAGATAATCTAGTGATAAAGTAAATGTCATCCACCTTGATTCTCAATGGATACCCATTGAGATTGGAATCCTCTATGTAAGGGTTCCAATAGTTGATGAGCATTTGGAGCAACCTCATTTGTGCCCTCATTCTACCAATACTCCATAAATTATAGATCCCACATCTTTGGAGGGATTTTTGGGCGAGTATATTTCCATCCACTTGTCTATTAACATCATTATGCTCTCATTCCCTCCACTCGATAACCATCATTTAGAGGAAAAAGATATTTTTGAGTCAAACCATTTAAAAAACTTCATCCATGACAAACCAGATGAGTCATAGTTTAAGCAATACCGTGCAAAAATGGGAAACATTTCCCTTGGCCATGTGGACAAGCTCATATATGTGACCCAATGATCTATGACCCACATGGATCGATTTACCTAATTACCGAGCTAAAAATCCAAAATTTGACCACTAAAAACAAAAATTAAACCAACGAAATTGAAGAGCATTATGAGATTACTTACTTGGTCCATACGGTTTATGATTTCATCTCATATAGCTCCTGAAATTGATTATTGAAGGAGGAGGGTGAAAAGGGCTTCCAAGCACTATTGTGGTAAAAAATGAAATGGTATGGTAAAAATTCAAATTTTACTGTTTATAGAAATTTTTACCCCCTTTTATATAGTTTTCAGCCTCCTACCTCACATATTTATGTCAATATTCACATTTGAGTCTATGCTTCCTAAGTTTATCCATTTTCCTTATATTTTGGTTCAAAGGAAGTCTATAGCTTGATTTAGCAATTCCTCAAATTTATTGACTGTGCATGTCGACCATCCCAGTATCACATGGAGCTATTGTCCTACCTATCACCTTGGGCCTAATTTCATCATTGGTAGGTAACCTTGAACTCAACAGATGACATCTCATAATGGGTCACTGAATGAGTGGATTCCCTTGTGTTCGGCGACAAGAAGTCTATTCACACATTGGGATTCATTCCATGCCTGGTATTCCATTATACCCTATTATTGGTTTCCTCACATTTGTCAAAAGTTTCCATCATTAACTACTATTCAGAGGGTCTCTTTGTTATTGAAAATGTAACTTCAGAAGATATTCTTTATTGTATTATTTGTGTTATTATTATTGTATTTTATTGTATTGTTATTGTACCTACTCTTGGGGATGTATTCCCTCTGATCAGGGATGTCATTGTTGTAATTGGTCATGTAAAGAGTCAAGGTAAAACCTTCATTGTAAGTAAGGGAAATAGTACCCAAGAAAATAATGTAAAATTTATTTTTAGTCTCCCACAAGGACAAGTCAGCCTAGTCAAGTCCAGAATTCGGACCTATTGGGCCAAACAGTCACACAACTGAAGAATATAAATAGGGAGGCACCCTCCCTCATTTGGACACACTACAAGCTCAAGCAAGCTTTCTCCAAGGAAGAGAAAGGTGAGTTCTCTGTGGTAGAGAAGAAGAAGAAAACACAAAGGATATATTATCTCTTGGTTTTTTATATTTTTCTGACATTGTACTTAGTTACTAATCTATACTGAAGAAGTTTCTAGGTTTTCTCCCTTGTGGTTTCCCTGGATAAAATCTGTCTTCTTTTGTATTGTTGTGCTTGTCTTTCTTTTAGTGATCCTAATGTTATGGTTATGATGAAATGATGCTAAATGTTTAAAGATATTATATAACAATTAAAAATATTACATGGTATTAGAGCCACCTTGAAAGAAAGAACCATGCAACCAAAATACTGCTACAACTTCAACTATTAGAGATTAGGGTTTCATGCTTGAAAACACTAGAAGGAAAAATCTATTCATCTTGAAATTTTTGCTATAAATTGATTTTGGAAAATTATGAGGATATGAAAATTGGACAGGACTAATATAAAATCTTGATGTACCTTGTGTGTGAGTTTCACCCCCATATTCAGTCTGCTTTGGGAGAATTGATCCCTCCAAATTAGAGTTTCTGCCTCTTCTAGAATTCAGTCTTAAACGTGTGACCAAAGGAGAAATGTTGTATCTTGGGATAGTCATATGAAAATTGAATTTAGTAAGATATTGTAGATATTTTCTGGATTGTATTTTCTACGATACAAGTTTCAGACTCTCAAGTTGAAATAGTTACATGTCACAGTCCGTACAAGTTCTTTATACTAAAAAAGTCCATAAACAGGTCACGTTGGGAAACTTATCATAAATTCCATTTGGTGAGTCCAATTTTTATATAACCTATGGGGTTTAAAATAAGAGATATCAGGATACCTCAAGACAATTTTTCAAACCTTTAGGAAAAAAACATTCGAAGATACATAATAATTAACATGGGACAATTTTGGAGAAGAAATTGAAAAAACTAGGGCTTCTTGTTTCAGACAATTCCCTCCACCGACTAGCTCAAAGAAATAGGATGATATAACTCGCCCTAGGAGGGTTGATATTTCTATGGAAAGAGTTTCTAATTCTGTGTATTTTGAATTTTTGACTGCAGGACACTGTAGGAAGGAAATAGGAAATCAAGTTTTTTGAGTTTCCCTCCACAGTTTTTGGAAAAGGACCTCACTAGACAACTAGGCTCAATAAGGATCATGTTTTTATCCAATAAGAGTTGCAAGACACCAAAGTTGAAAAATTAGGGTTTCTCTGCCAAACCTTGAGCAGTCTTCCAAAAAATCACTGATGAAACCATTCAGTTGAATAAATCTCACTGGTAAGTTCTAAACTCTCTATTTCTATCCGAGGTTCTCACTTTACCATGATGATAATCAGTACCAAGCTCGAGAACAAGCTTAAAGGAGACAAGAACTTTCGTTCATAGAAGTACACAATTTTTCTCATACAAAAGAGCATGGCTTAGAATACTATGTCAAAATATAAGTTGCAAATCCAGAGGGAGATGAGGACAAAGCTAAGCATAAGAATAAACTAGTCAAAGCCAATAATATTATTGCAGATTCCATCAAGGACTATTTGATCCCACATGTGTCATCTTTGAAGAATCCCAAGAATATGTTTGATGCATTGACAACTTGTATGAAGGAAAGAACATCAACATGGAAATGAACTTGAGAACTCAACTCAAGGGTTTGAATATGTAGATGTCATAAAGGATTCAATCCTACTTCATAAGGGTCTCCTAGATCAAGGAGTAACTAGAAACCATTGGAGACAATGTCGAGGAATTAGAAGAGGTGATGACTACCTTGAATGGTATCCCAAGATCATGGAGATATTTAATTCAAGAAATTTTTGTCAGAAGGAGGCTCACCATGCTCAGTAGAAATAAAATCTAGGTGATGATGAAAATCAACCCTAATAGCTCATGCCACCGATGATGTTGAACCATATAAGAAGAGAATAAGGGAATATTCCTCAAAATATGAGGAATGTGTACTTTGATATAGAAATATTCAACCCATGAAGAATAATAGCCTCTTATCCATATCAGAATTGGATAAGAAGAGATGCAATTGTGATTGATGAATAAGAAGGGACTCCGTGTGATCTATGTTAGAATAACTTATTAGCATTTTCGATCACGAGAAATAAAAACATAGGTCCTCAAAATTAGACAATGTATTAAAGCACGATGTCAAAGACTCCAGTAATTCCTAAAAGGAGACAAGGACCAAGAGGGAGTCTATGAAACAAACAAAGATAATTGTTTACTTTTCCTTTCCTATATATCTAGTTATTTAAATGATATTTTTCAGTTGTATACATCTTTATTTTCCTAGATTTAGGGAATACATTATGCAGGTTAGAATGTTTTTATTCAAGAATAATATACTAATAATATTCATTTAATGGGTAAGTTGCTTATGGTGTTGTAAAACAATCAATTTCTAGTTATCTAGAATGAAACTTCTTTGCTGACATATTGGGAGTAGTGCTTTCTCTTAATACTGTTTTGGTAAAGATGGAAGTCATCTAGAAAGTTACCATATCTGATGAATGTTGTAGTATTGGCTAAGATAGTTGCATGATTGTGTGACACATATCTTTATGCATAATACTTTCTTCTTATTAATATGTTTTGAAAAAAATATGAAATGTTTCTAATCATGCAACTAAATTTGACTTGTAGGAAGGATCATATGCAATCACCTACAAGAGAAGAATGATGAGGCTTGTTCCGAAGAACAAGTGATGATGGTTCAACCATAACACTCAAATAATATTCAGTGCAAAAAAGTACATGAAGAGGAACCTGAATTTCCTAGGGTCAAAGACACTGTGATGGAAGAAATAGCTTCATAAGAATATGAGAATCATGATATGATTGAGCCACAGAGACCGACGGATCCACCTCAAGAGGTGAATAGATGCAAGAGAAGACCATCTTGGGAAGGAGAGATCATCAAAGATGAAGAAAATTATGGTTCTCTATATGGGACTTCCAAAGAAATTAAGAGGCCTCAGACACACACTCTAGTTATGTGGCACTATTGTGTTACATCATTGATGCTAATCCTTCTAGCAATTAAGAAGAAACCGAGAAAAAATAATGGAAGGGGGCTATGATTGAAGAGTTTAGTTGATCATGGAGAATGATATCTAGGATGTAGTTATGATACCTGAAGGGAATTCTATATTTTCTTCCATGTGGATCTACAAGATCAAGCTTGCAGTAGATGGAAACATCAAGAAATACAAATTAAGGTTCATAATTTCTGTCAGAAAGAGGGAGTCAATTATGATGAGATGTGCATATCAAGAAACCTCCAAGCCTCAAGAATCTATACATAGAATCACATGTGCACAGAATGCCTTGTAAAGGATCAAAAGGAACCCATGGAATAAGACATACAATTACTTGAGGATCACCAAGAGTGATGGATACCTGAACCTTTTCTACAAGGTTGAATATGCAAGCCTACAGAGGATAATAATCTCATAGATAGGTGCAAGAGGAACTTTTAAAAAATCTTGAGATGGAGGATCTTGGTGTCCAGTGAAGTTGAGAGATGATATAACATCAACAATAGAGGAGGGTACATGTCACTCAAATGCAGAACATCTCGATGAAGAGAGTACAAGATGCATAAGGAGGATGGTTCTCTGATTCAAAGGGAGTGACTAAAATAGATATCATAGTTTGAGAACCTTGGCATGATTCTTGAGATTAGAGGTTGTTGTAGCTGCAACAATTTCCCAAAATTCAAAAAAAATTGGGACCCTCCTTTAATTCATTTTGCTCAGCTTTTGGTTTTGCTTGATGTTTGCACAAAGATTACTTTTATGCCAGCAATGTTTTAATGTTTGAATTAATTTTTCCTTGCCATCAAAAGTGTTTCAGAATTTTGAGTCGACAGTCTAGTCATCTGTGTGTCCGTCGTTGCGGAAAAGTAACAAGAAGTCGGGTCCGATCCAAGATTTATTTCCTCCGATGCGTTTTATTTGTTTCTCTTATTCGACGGCTTGTTGGAAGACCGCCAGAACGTATTGTCTCTATGGTTTTTGCAGTTGCAGATGATGCACTGCGAAGTTCCCCGGCGATTGCATTAACCTTTTCCGATCCCGTCATTTTTGTTTCACAGATCCTTTGGATTTCAGTTTTTTCCGTTGCGGTTTTGAAAAGCACTATCTTTCCAACGTAGTTTGATTTTGTTTTCCACGTGACCGTTATTTTTTGGCCGAAGTCATGTTGTTTTTCTCCGATTTTTGTTGGTCTGCGGAACTTGATTTATTTTATGGTATTGTCGTTGCGGCTCTCTAACCATATATTGATTCGAAGCCTTAGTCTCTCAAGCTCCGATGTGAGTTTTAATTTGTTTCTCCGTCGATGCCATTGTGGGTTTCCTGGTTGTTTCATCATCCGCCATTGCGGAGGCGATGTTGACAGGATCGCCAATCCCATAGTCTTTTGCCGCCTGATGATCTTATTTTTTCCCGCCGATTATTTGTTGACCTGGGCGTATATATTTTTGGTTTGGGGGTTTATTATTTTATTGTTATTTTGGTGATTTCCCCGTGCCGTCATTATCGCTCGAGCAAACCAACGCATTCGTTGTTGGTACCTTCACTCCTAGGTGGCTCCGCCGTGGAAGTTTATGGGTTTTTCTCCACCAGTCGCGTAGCACAGTGCCAGGTAGGCCCTTATGCCCGTTTTACCGTTTTGTTCGATTGGTCAAACTGTTTTTGTTGTCTCCACGGTTAGTGTTTAACTAGGTTTTTCCATCTCGGCATGTATATATATTCTAGGTAGATGGTTCGGCTTCCCGGTGGGGGGTGTTTGTGGTTTGGCTTGATGTTTTCTTTCGCGGCCGTTATGGTTTTGTAGCTCGCACTCGATTTCAGGGAAACTGGTGCAGACGGCCGTTACGCTGTCCGCACCAGTTTCCCCCAGTCCATGTGTGGCCGTCCGGGGGGAGTGTTTCATGTTTTCTTTCGAGATGCCGAGGTTCTGGTTCCACTGTATCGTCGCCCTCGCTTTTGTGAACCAGGGTCGCAACGTTGAAATTGTTAAACTTGAATACAAACCCTGGACCATTTTTCTTGGGTTAGAATGCAATCTATGCGGACCGTGATGCGAGTGTTTTTGCAGCAAGTAGCTTCATCTTATCACTTGCAGTGTCCTTCACTTGGGATTAGGCACCCTTTTTTTTCCCGCGTAACTTTTAGGTCGTAGCGCCGAGAGGGGGTGTCGAGACTGTTTTCTACTTCAGAATTAGGAGGGGGTGTTGAGACTGTTTTCTGCTTCAGACCATATTGGGCAGATTAATTTTATGCGGGAACATTTGGTTTTTGAGCATTGTTTTCATTATTTTTCATAGCTGCACTCATGTTTAGCATAGATGAGGTAAAATGCTTATACAGTTTGTCTCCATTTTGAATGTTATTTGGGAATGACCCAACATAACCTAAAAGAAATTTCTGTGTATGATAGGGAAATTCTTCAGAATCCAAGATGTCTAAACGGCAGAAGAAGAAGGCTCCCGTAGTAGAGGAGGAACCCGAAGTCGAAATTGTTACCAGAGTTGAATACACCTACAAGGACACCAAATGCATAGTTAGTATAGAACCCGAATATAAATGGGGGGAAGTTTACAGATTAATAACACGCCGAGAAGTACCTGACATAGGTTTTGAAGAAGAAACTATCTATGCTAATATAGAGAGATCTGCATTGATGAAAATTGCTACCAGACCTGAGCTTTTTCCATGCTCAGAGGTGATAGGGTGGATTCTACCCAGGGCAGATGTAACCACCATGATTTTGGCAAATGTTGATAAACAGGGTTATGCTACTTATAGCCCTGGGTATGTATCATTGGCCTATCACTTACCAGAAGCACAAGTGTACTTGAATAAAGAATAGCTGAAGGAAATTAAGATGGACCTAGTCGAGACACTGAAGAGAATGCTAGTGCCTGCAAAGAACTTTAGAACTAGGCCGACCGAGGAATATGATACTGCCACTCTAAGAACCCCTTACAGGTTCATTGCCCTGATGCTGAAAAAAAAATTCAGGAGGGCCCACGGTAAAAGCTTCAAGTTAGAGTGGGTGCCTATCATCTTCTATGTGGCAACCTAGGGAACAATGTTCAACTGGGCAAACATTGTGTCCAATAGCCTCTCAACCTGCATTGCATCAGCATTAGGAGGGGTGTCCCAGAAGAGATCGGATTTCTATATGAGCTCTATACTGATTGATTGCATACTATGCAACCAACCCTTCCCCAATCTGAGGTGTATCTAGGACGGAGAGAGAACACCAGTCTACTCAGCATACAAGCCACTGTGGGCACACAAATACCACAGTCACTATAGAGAAGTGTGTGAGCACTTTTTCATGCCATTATATACATTGATCTTCTTAAAGGAATGCAACTGTATGTTAGAGGAAGCATTGCAGGTGATTGAGGAATATGTAGACTACTATCTAACAGAGGATGGATTGTATTTTAGAATGTATGGATTCTTTATAGCACCCTCACTGCTGCCAAAATATGCCACTGACTATATAGTCCACAAAGAGGTAGTTAGACAAGTCTTTCTAGATGGCATAGGGAGTTTTCTGTTTGAACATAAGAAAGCATCTTACCCTCCTTTACCCTTCAGGTTGGGAAGCTATAAATTCACAAGGGTTAAGAAAGCTGAGGAATTTTTGGAGGAATTGGGGAAATTCCATTTTGGGGAGATGAATTTCCACAGGAATGATTCCCGAAACAAAGTGGCAGAGCACTGCAGGGAGGCAAATGTGCATTTTGAATACACAAGCCATTGGGATAGAGAAGAATCCATTTTCCACAGTGCACAAAATATAACGGCCTTAAGAAGAAGGTTTAAAAAGAAAATCACCACCAAACTCAGGAAAGGACAGGATGAGCAAGAAAAGGCAGAGGAGGAAGAAACTAGAAAAAGAAATGAAGATGCTAGGAGACTGCACAGGAAGCCGAAAGCTGGCTCAAAGGTGAGGAGGAAGAAAAGAGAAGAGCTGAATAAGAAGCAGCTAGAAAGGCAGAAGAAGCTGCCCAGAGTGAAGAGGAGGAAAAGAAAAGAAATATGGATGAGGAACTAAAGAAGCAGGAAGCAAAAAGGTTAAAGCTGACAAGGGAAGAGCAATCAGCTTCCGATCCTGTATATAGTTAGGATCAAGACTTGGGTAATCATGATATTCAAGATCCGGAAGCAGCTGCTGGCAGCATAACAAGACAGGCTATGGTCCCCACCCTTAGGCTAATCCCTTTTGAGCAGAAGAAAGGGGAGGAGGTACCAGATTTCAGCACTATCTTTTATGATAGGGAAAGGAAAAGAATAGTAAAAAGGACCGAGAGAAAGGTCGAGACTGGGGGGCAGTCGGGTAAAATGATAAATGATACAACTATAGTATATGGGATAGACAAGGACCCTAGATTCACCATCAGAGATGGGGCTGCATTGATCCATGCTTCTGAGGACAATGTAGATCGGATGATGACAGATTTTGAACAGTTAAAGAAGTCTACTGCCCAGCTAAAAGATACCCTAAGAAGAGAGAGAGAGGAAAATAATAGATTGAAAAGAAATTTTGAAGACATACAATAGGAAATAAAGTCTTCAAAAGCTGAGCTCCAGTTCCTCCGACTAGAGAAGAGATCTATGGAGGCCGCCTAAGAAAGCTTCGAGAAAGTGCAGCAGAAATGTCAAGAGTTAAGAACGAAAAAGGAGCAACTGCTAGGTAAGATAGGGGAATTGGAGATGCAGAAAGCTACCTTGGAGGAATCTGAAAGGCAATCTCAGGGGCAGACCGCAGAGTTGAGAGAACAAGTTGTCTCATTAACAACAACTCTAGAAGAGGCCTGCCAGGGAATAGCAAGCCAATCTTCAGCCTTTCAAGGAGCATGTTCTGGCACAGAGGAGCAAGATGCACCAGCTGCAAGTAGCCATAGAGGAAGAAAGGTGCAAGATCTTGCAAGTAGACAATAGGCTAGAAGAGATTTTGGAAACCTCTTCATATTTTGTAGACAGATCGTAGGACATATTAGAAGTCCCGACAGGAAGGATGGCGAGATTGAAAGCGAATGAGGAAACCCCTACAGATCTACCATCAAAAGATCAACAAGCCCTAAGGCAAGACTATGATTTACTGGAGTTTGCCATAAACACAGCCAAAGAATTCAAGAAGGCTGTCAAGAAGACAAAGGGGGCTTGTGCAGAATTCTTCAGGAGACTTTTGATCACTTATAATAGCTGCCAGGTTGAGGCTGAACAGAGAATGGATATCTTTCCAGACCACAGCCTATTTTTGGAAATGTTGCAAAGAAGATATAAAGAAGATGAACAAAGGATACAGCACATGAAATCCATAGACGAGAAAACCCTGAGGAATGAAGTAGCTCATTCCGCGATTGGTGTGCAGTTGTTAGAAGACCAACTTCGCCTAAGCACAGCCAGAATAGAAGTAATAAGAAATCAGGCTGCTAAATTCGAAATAAATATTCGTTTCTTAGAACCTTCCGAATTCGAAAGCATTGCCTTAGAGGCTTCAGCATGGAAGAAGTTTTTGAATAGTCAAGCGGGACCCTCCTCATGAGCACTTTATTCATTTTATTGTAATATATTGTAAATTTTATAAGCACTTAATGAAAGAAAAATGTGGGAGGTGAAGAGTTGGAGAATCCCAAGAGTCATTCATGGGAAGCCCAATAGTTTTGTTCTTTTGTATAAATATAGAAAATTTAGATAAGAGAGGGATTTTTCCCAGTTAGATTGGAAGACATATTGTAAGAATAATTATTTCCTTTTGCAATAGACAATTATAGTTTTCCTGTGGGAGAAAGCTTGGTGGAATGCTCAAATGTGGTGTTATGGATTTGTTGAAGAGGAACTATTTCGTTTTCGGCTTTGTGTCCATTAACTGTGAGATCGTTATAACTCTTTGAACCTATGTTCTTGTATGAGTGATCTCTGGTTTATTTCATGAAAATTTCCACTATGAGTAATGAATGTTGTTCCTAAACAATTGGCTATCTGGTTGTTCAAATATCTTTGATTGTTCATGTGTTTGAAGAAGTATCAGCTATCTGTGATTTTTCATAATGCATGTACAAAATACATTACTCATTAATAAAGGATAATATTGCTCCCTAGGGATAGGTTAGGTTGTTAGTTTTAATTCCTTGCTATGTGTGATTTAGATGCAAGAGAGTCTAAGACGAGAGGTGAGAACCTGCACATCACATTGTGACCACTCCTTGCATTCTCAATCAATCTGCATTTTTAGATAGGCACTTGCATGTCATACTTAAAACTAAAAAACACAAAAATATACACGGTGGACCGGGCCACAACCGGTAAAACCTTTTATTTTTGTTACTTGACCTATGGTAGCCAGACCACAAATCGGACGGATTCCCTACAGCAAAAAGTCATAGGCTAGTTGGGAACGTTGACTGGGGAGAATCCCTTGCTGTTGTTGCCCGCGAATTTCCAGGCCTCAACAGAGGTGTACATAATCCATAGAATATTTTCCTTAGCTAAGGGAAATGTGTGGTTGAGATATTGAAGAGATTCAAAATGTTGGATTGTGAGGCTACAACATTGGCATCGAACTTGAAGTTGTTGTTTGATCCTACTTCAAATACAATTGATGCCACATTATACAGGTACATGATTGGTTCGTTGTATTAGAATTATTGTTCCATTAGATCTTTGGGCAATGAGTGCAGTCAAATTCTTAATTATTATGCAGTGAAGAGGAATGAATAATACACACTGAAAAAATCAAATCTCGTGGGAAACAAATAAGTATTGCTTAGATAATTATAGTATAAAATTCCATTACATTCCAACACTATACAATGTTAATACATAAAGGAGAATTCAAATCATTAGGGATGAAATCGAATCTGCCAACTCAATCTGACTGCATGGCTAACTAGAAGTGTCTAAATCACTATCAAAGTCCATAAGGCTAACTCCAAATGTCTAATCCAGGCTCTCAACCAGTTACAATCAATCAAACCAGACTAACTACAGTGGTAGGTGAGAAGTAGGTGAGAACTGGCACCTTCCCACATGCAACTATGCATAACAGGTGCTAACTAAACTAGAGGATATCTAACTGAATGTAACTGAAGCATAACTAAGCTTAACTAGTTACCAACTACCAAAAACTGAAGGAGGTTGTGCCGACACTCCTAATGCTCCTAAAATGTAGGGATTGGTCTAGGAGGTTCCTAAACTTATGCTTGCAAGTGCAGTTAGTTCTAGATAGCCTCTATCAGTGTTCCCCACACTCTAGTGACTACTACATGTGGCCCCATTAGGCCAAGTGGACCCAATGGTACTAATGGAACCAATGACAATAAAATGACTCTTGAGTTAGGAAAATATAATCTAATAGACAGTTTGGACAAGCGAGGATTATAAATCCTAACCCCCCCCTGAATCCTAACTTGGAAAATTGTGGGCCTTGGAAACAAGGCCATAAGTCACCCATATACAATCTAAAAAAATTGATTCTTAATAAACCGAGGAAATAGGGGAAAACCTCAAGGGAACCCCACCCCCTCAAGATAAGCAGTGAATTAGGAAGATAAGGTTTGAATAAAACTTTTTGAAAATTTTGCTCCAATTTGCAGGAGCAAATGCAGCATATTCGTTCTTTTGTGCAGCAACATCCTGAGACTGTGGATGTGAACCTATGAATCCAAACTAAATCATTATGTCTAGAAGAATCTTCCTCTTTGGAAGAAGAAGAATATGCTTAACTGAATCAGAGATATAGACAACTACAAGATGAAAACTGGACCCATTTAGAGCAACTGAAATCAACTAATGAGAGAGAAAAAGTGCTTGAGAATTCGAACCATGTGAGGGAAAATCATCCCAAAGTGTTAGGAGCAAGTGTCTAGGTGAATGCAGAATGTCTCCATCTTTACTAGTTTTGTGAGGAAATGAGCATGTGATCAAATAGATAGGTAGATAAGCCCTGGGACTATGGAGAGCGAATGCTTGAGCTCCATAATTTGATATAGCTTCAGAAATAACCAATAATTCAAAAAATATAATATCAACAAACTCATAAGAGGAAACTAACATCAAATCCACAGCAACAAGTTTGAAGAAGACTTGCAGTACTTGATTTTTCACACCAAAAGTGATGAGAGCAGCTACAAGCATGACTAGAAACTCTTGGAACTTAAAACTTGAGAAAAATAATATCAGATCAGATCCAAACAAGAAAATATCATATCCAACTAGGTTCATATTAGGTCCAAGAGTGTGCTCCACCAAGATGGTAGATGCACAGTTTTCTCCTTCTTCAGAATTCTGAGTATTAGTGCATGCAATCATGTAGGAATTTACTGGAAGCTCTAGATCAATGGGAGTGAATGAATCACTCCTAAAATATGATATTATTTCCAAAATATCAAAAGATTCATAAAATTTCATACCATCAAACTCATAAAAGAATAATGACATCAAATCACCAGCAACAACTTCGAAGGAGAATTGTGGTACTTGATTTTTCACGCCAAAATTGATGGGCCCAGTTACAAGAATCACTGGAAGCTCTTGAAACTTAAAACTTGAACCAAGTAATATCAGATCCGATCCAAATAATATCATATCATATCCAAATATTTTCATATCAGATCCAAGAGTGTGCTCCACCAAGATGGTAGATGCACAATTTTCTCCTTCTTCAAAACCCTGAGTATTGGTGCATGCAATCATGTAGGAATTTACTGGAAGCTCTAGATCAATGATAGTGAATGGATCACTCCTATAATATGATATTATTTCAAAAATATCCAAATTATTACTTTTATGCACACCAGCAACATCATTAGAGATAGAGAAATCAAATTCCTCTTTATTTTCTGAAACAATTACCGATAAACTATGCACATAATTCAAAATAGAAGAATCGCTAGAGAATTTTTACATAGAATGGAAGGAAATTTTTTCTTCAATAAAAAAGATTCGAATGTCTTCTTCTAGATCATCCATATGAGAATATGAGATATTAAATATATCATAAAATTTCGGAGCAGCAGGAGAAGGAGTCACTCCAAGGAAACTTTCTTCAATTGGAATTGACGATGTGGAAGATTCTGCTTCTTCTTCATCTTGAATAACTTCATCAGAGAGAATAGAGGTCAGGAATATTGAATAGAGAAATATTGTGGTCCTGGGTGTGATCTCCAAACTGATATAATTATCCTCACTGTGCTTGCCAAAGGTTCTATCCAATTATGTCTAGAGACCCTTTGGGTATTCACCAGAATCAATAAGGTAGCACAAGCTTGGATACCTCCAAAAGGCCAGAAATATTCTTCCAAAATATATATAACCATCATTTATCCAGTCATTCTCATCTTTATAAGACTCTTTACCAAGTCCAATAGATACCTCATAGAGACCTTGTCTCTTTAGATATGAAATCATATTCAAATTCCATTCTAAATATCTTGTGGATGGAGTAAGAAGAGGAACCGGTAATATTGAATCCATATGAAGTTGAACCTGCAAAATATCACTGCAAAACCAAAAATATTCTCACTATTGTTAGAATCAAGCCTTCCCTCTCGACATGTACACTTTCTCATGGTCTGTTACGCCTGCATAGAATTCTCTGGACGAATGATGCAAAGATTGTAGGACTTATGTGGAAACCCAACTGCTTCTGGTGTGCAATGGAGAGAAAATAGACTTGAAGCTTTCTTGAGATGGATCAAATACCATATTAGAATTATTGTGCCATTAGATCTTCAGGAAATGAGTGCAATCAGATTCTTAATTATTATGCAGTGAAGAGGAATGAATAATACACACTGAATAAATCAAATCTCACAAGAAACATATAAGTATTGCTCAGATAATTACAGTATAAACTTTCATTACATTCCAGAAGTATACAATGGTAATACATAAAGGAGAATTTGAATCATTAGGGATGAATTCGAATCTACCAACTCAATTTGACTACATGGCTAACTAGAAGTGTCTAAATCACTATCGGAGTCCATCATGATAACTCCAGATGTCTAATCCAGTCTCTCAATCAATTATAATCAATCAAACCAGTATAACTACAGTGGTAGGTGAGAACTAGCGCCTTCCCACATGCATCCATGCATAACTAGCGCTAATTGAACTGGAGGATATCTAACTAAATGTAACTGAAGCATAACTAAGATTAACTAGTTACCAACTTCCAACAACTGAAGGAGGTTGGTGTCGACACTCCTAGTGTCTCCTAGAATGTAGGGATTGGTCTAGGAGGTGCCTAAACTGATGCATGCAAGTGCAGTCAGTTCCAGTTAGCCTCTATCAGTGTTCCCCACATTCTAGTGACTGGTACACGTGGCCCCATTAGGCTAAGTGGACCCAATGGTAATAGTGGACTCAATAATCATCAAATGAATTCTAAGTTAGGAATCTAATAGACACTTTGGACAAGGGAGGATTGTAAATCCTAACACGTTGATGATGAGGATGAGGTTGGATATATTATTTGCAGTGAATAATTGGATCCAATATATGGTGGAGTCGATACATGTTCAAATGGTTATGACAAATCACATGCTAAGTTACCTGGGGGGTACGATTGAGTATGGCCTCATATATGCAAGAGATCATAGGATATTCATACGGGGATATGATGAAGAGAGGAGTAGTGAAGCTCCAATATATCACAATGGGCAAGAAGATAATCAATGTATTAACCAATCCTTTAGCAAGAGTGAAGTTCGAGTACTTCAGGGACAAAATTTGAGTTGTGCAAGATCAATGTCCATTTCAAGAGGGAGAGATAAGTCCTGGTTGGATCCATGCCTACATATAGTGTGAAATAGGATTAACTCTATAGTTGATGAAGTCCTAATTGGACTCGAGCCTACATCTAGTATGAAATAGAAATAACTATATAGTTGATGAAGTCCCGATTGGAGTCAAACCTACATCCAGTATGAAATAGGACTGGCTTTGTAGTTGGTGATGTCCTTGTTGGAGGCAGGCCTACATCCAATATGAAATAGGAGTGGCTTTGTAGTTGATGAATTCCTGGTTGGAGTCGGGCCTACATCCAACATGAAATAGGAATAGCTCTATAGTTGATCAAGTCCTGGTTGCATCTGGGCCTACATATAGTATGAAATAGGATTGGCTCTATAGTTGATGAAGTACTGGTTACAACCAAGCCTACATCCAGTGTGAAATAGGACTAGCTCTGTAGTTGATGAAGTCCTAGTTAAAGTCAGACCTACATCCAGTATGAAAAAGGATTGGCTCTATAGATGATGAAGCCCTAGTTGGAACCAGGCCTACATCAAACATGAAAAAGGGTTGGCTCTGTAGAACTTATGAGGACATATAGATTCCAGAGATGCCACTATTCAATGGTTGACGAGATGAGAGTTGTTGCAACCGTGATGATGATACAGAGTGATGATGATCAATTCAGAATAAACCATTGTCTCTTGATCTATGTATTCTTCAAGTGTTCAACCTCAACACCTCTATTCACACTCGTTGAATGTACTTGTTATCTTGACACCCATTTTCATCATTGGTGGGTTGTCTCACATTTGTTAACGGTATACCTTAATGATTGGTAATCAAATGATTTTTCATATTGTTCAAATCCTATACCTTTACTCACACGATGGGACATGTACCATCAATGGTTTGCATAGAATACCTCAAACTATGGTGGAATTCACATATACGCTACTACCTTTTGATCGAGACAGTACCTATGGGACCTTAGTTCTCATGACAGAGCAGTTGTACTCCACTATGTACCATAAGTTTTCACCTACTTTGGATACCTAACTCCACTATATATTGTACGTGGTTGTGATCAATTATGACATGTGTTCGTGTACTTCCTATTCATAGCCATTGTATGTATATGTACTTCAGACTGTTATATTTTAGAGCTGCAATCATGTATTCAAAGTCAATATTGTAATATGCTGATGAGTGGCTAGTTCTTCTAGCTAGGACTTCACTACTCCAATTCTGGGATTGATAATTTATTTCGACCATTGTGATTATCCTTTTGACCTCACACATCAAGAGGAATCTATTATAGCATGATTTTCCACACCTTATGCAACATGCCTTGATTGCCTACCTTGTCCCTCTGCAGTCTCATTATACACCTCTTGCTCTGAATATCCCCAATGCTCAATTGAAACCCTATAAACCATATTTTTTTATACACATGGGTCACTAGTTATATAGCTCGCGTACATGCAAATTGCTCCATTATGACTCGTGTACATTGGGTTTTATGCTAAAAATAAACAAATTTCTGTTTTTTCATTCCAACTCATGGTGGTTACGATCCTTCATCTTCCATATGCTATAAAAAACTTTGATTCAACCCTCTATCTCCCAATTGAGGGATATATAATGATCCATTGTGAAGCATTGAAGGAGGAGAAACTTTGAGATCAAGTAAACTATAGTGAAATTTTTCCTCCTTGTCGTTACCTTGAGTCTGCATCCCTTGGTCCTTGTTAGATTGATCCTTTTATATTCATCTCCCAAGCTCTTAATTATCTTGTGTAAGAGAAACCCAATTACTCCTTATACTTGTGAGCTTGCATTTGCATGGAGGATTGAAGTGGTGGAAGCCTAGGTGGAGGAACTTAATTTCTTGGTTCTGACAAGTTGTTGATAGAGGTTGTCACTATGTACTTATGTTCTTTATATCAATAGAAATACTCTTTTCTCATCCAAATTCATATGCAAATGCTTATATTAATTTCCATAGGTATATTTTCTTTATACATGTTGAATGGATCATGCTATATTAGATGCTAACATTTTACATATATATTATATGATTGGATTTATTCGTTGTTGTGGACAAGTTGTAGGTGACAGCATTGGAACAAAAGCTCAATAGTGTTCTTCTTCGAACGTCTACTTGAAGTATGGTCCTTATCCTTCGTTGTTAGCATTATACATTTATATAGCATACTTGATATTAGAGTTGATTTCTGGTGTCACTTTGTTTGACGTGGTCTACCCCAAGCCATAGAAAGATTTTCTCCATAACATGTGGGGTAGGCGATCGTCCTTTAGGAACTTCAACCATTTTTCTTACACTTTAATAACAAAGTTTTCTTTCTTGTACAAGCAAGAAGACAAAATATATAGTTAATGTTCTTATTCTACGACTGGACTCCATAAGGCTAAGTCACGTTGTTACCTCAACTTTGATGCCACCATGTAACATATAAAAAATAATCACAAAAGGTTTTATATACATATTTGTTTCTACTCTTTCAACTTTTATATATATATATATATATATATATATATATATATATTTTGATTTATTTACAATGTGGAAAACAATCCCACTTTTCAGAAAAAACATATTATGTAAGAACATTGGGACTTCTTGTTTACTTGGCTACCAACATGTATAATTGGTTTACGATTCTCAATTAATCAAGTTTATGAAAGGACTTAACCCTCTAGGTATCAACATATGAAGCCAATAGGTATATTGACATTCTCAAAACCATAACATTTGCCAAATAATACGAGTACCTCTCCCCACTCTAGTAACATGTCGTCTTTTGTCCTTGGTACAATGATTCCACTAAATCTAGGGTTTTAATAACTAATGTTTCCTTGTTCATCTAAAGTATTATAAAGACTCACACGGAGTGACTATTTTCATTTTAAGTAATGTTTTTCTTTAACCCTCGGTATAATCGTTAAAACTTACATAGGGTAAAGATTTCAGTTACCATTCGTTCTCATTCTATTTCCTTTTGTGATCTAGCACTTATTCGAAAATATTTTGTCCCTGGACTCTATAATGTGTTAACTGAATTCTTTACTTTAATAGGATTCCCAAACAATATATATATATAAATAAAATAATGGTGTCTCACTTGTCTTGGTTTTCCCCTTGTTCATTGTCTTATGATTGTGTCCCCTCTTTAAAATGGTGACTCATCTAATTTTTATAAATAAAATAATATTTCTTGTCCACAATATTCACCTGCATGAGTGTGAGTATTTGTATCATAAACATTTAGAGTTTTATAACTCTTTTACATAATGGATGTTTGAGATTATTTACCAAATAAAATACTTAATAAAAAAACTCAAACCTTGGGGTATTACAACAAACATCTCTAGCATATATTTTATAATATTTAAGTATAGTTTTTCTTTAATACCATTTTGTCTAGTTTGTGTTTTATATCAAAAATCATATTTGGGATTGTATAATTGCATTAGAATTTAACCAACCATGTTGGTAATTCCCAAGGAAATAGTTGTAAAGTTGTGAAATTCTTAACCATAGGTGTGATAGGGTGCAACGAACATGAGGATGAGTCTCTTCAAATGCGCAACTTATCTCTTGAATTAACAGAATGAAGTAATAAAGGTTGAGTGTAAGTGGCCTATCTTCCCCCATCCATTCTCCAAAACAAGCTATTAATTTGTTGTTTATACCATATCCATTCTCATTTCAGACCACAACGAAGAGCTATCATTTTTTTGATAGTAGTAATTGCAGTGCCTAGAATATTTTTATCGTGCCTCTCGAGCGAGTGCTCAATGATTTGTGAGGCACCAAGGAAAGAAGTGAGTAAACTTTATATAAGGTTATATGCAAGGTGGTAAGTAGCTAGGAAAGATTCATTGCTCCGTTATGCTTTCTTTAATTATCTATATGTCTTTGTCTCCTTCTTTCGCAGGCATCCATTGGCTTCCCATGACCAGTCCACCAACAAGTATAGTCTTTCAATATTAAGGAAGAATGTCCAACCATAGACTGATATGAAGAAAATAGAAATTTCTGGAAATATATTTTGTTGTTACTTTCATCTCCCAAAGATTTTCGAGTATTTCTTCATTGTTGTTACATGTCTCTTTGCTTTGGTTCTTTTTGTAGTTAAGACTGCTACATAATTGGAAAGAATGTGATGCCAACCCGAATCAGAGTATTGATTCAAATCACCAATTTGAACCAGTAAAACAATTCGAATTGCTTCCCCATGATTAGTTAGGTTCTAAGTTTATTAGAACCTCTAAACTTAGTTTTTCGGCTAAGTCCTTCCGCAATGCTGCCTCCACAAGATTCCTCCTGCAATGCATCTTCTGCAATGCCTTTCTGTAACTCCTTTCTACAATTGCGGAATGCAGGTTGCGGGTGTACACTTTTCCAATTTAAAACGAACCTCCCACAATTACGCATCCACAATGGTATTTTCGAATGCGGGATGTGGGTTGCGGACACACCTTTTCATTTTCCAAAGTGTGACTCCTACAAAATTCTATCCGAACCGTTGATCTTCGATGGGGCAGATCTGGACCGTTGATCTATTTTCTTTTGCGGATTTAATATTTGACCGTTAGATCTTTGCAGACTCTTTCCTGACCGTCGGTCTACTTTCCTTAGAGGATCCTCTCCCAGTTGTCGGATCTTCTTACGATTGATCTTGTCCGTCCAAAGCTACAGAGGTTTAGATCTTAGTTCTCATCGATCCTTACAGTGATCAATTTATTGATTCAGAACCCTGTAACAAGGTTACTCTGTGCACACATTTTATTCATGAAATTATTCAATGGATTATTTATCTAACTCTCCCCTTTGATTGATCAGAGGCTCGATCAATCGATCTCTGTTTTCTCCCTCTCAGAAGCCATCTTTCACATATGGGATTATCAGCTATTAACAGGGAATAAATCAAACATTCATTTCATCAAATCACACATTCAAACAGAGATGAATTTATACATAGATATTTAGATGAAATAGGCTTTTGCATTCACACACAACATCTATACATACAACTGTCTTAGAACCTGTGTTATAATACCCTTAGGCCTGACACAACTTTAATTGGCCTTTCTTCTGTCTCCTACAAGCCTTATTGACCTCCCTATGTGTCTATCTATGTCTTCTATCTCTTCTCTATCCCCTGTCTATCTATTTATCTATGCCTCGCAGGCTTACATTTATATATAATTGGATTCGTGAACCATTCTGGTTCAGATCCTTAATACTCTCAATAACATACTAAATTAACTCTAACTATCAACCCTATCCTATGAGTCGTTTCCCTAATTGAGGGATTTTGGTACATGATTCATCAATTGAGTCATCATCCACCTAGTGACTCACCCAACTGACTCACCATCATCTAGAATCAAATAAAACATAGGTTATTTACAATGTGATGGTTAGAAGACCATCAATTCAGATTTTGAAGACCCTTTCTAGGCTCGATCCAACATTGAGCTTGGAATTTGAAATGGAGAGCAGGATGCTCATGCATCAGAATGAAAAATGACTTTTGTTGTTCATTTTTATATTTGTTGTCATTGTTCAGGTCCCAAATATTTTGGAGTAATTATTTGTTGTTATTACATCTCTACAGTTAAGATTGCTATAGAATTTTAAAAAGACTCATTTTATTGTTTACAAATTTGTTTTCTGACGAAACAAGTTTTGTGACATTAGTAAGGAATTTTTTTTTGAGTTAAAAATATTTCTAACATTTTTCCCTGTGAAATGTCTGTCTATTTCCTAAATGAATTTCATCTAATGTTGGTTTCTTTTGGGTTCTAGCAGTTTTTCACCCATCTTTCATCTAATGTTGGTTTCTTTTGGGTTCTAGCATTTTTTACCCATCTTCAATCTTTGCAGTACATGTAATCCAACCAATTTTTTCACATTTCCAATTCTCTAAGGCTTGTATTAAAATGGAAATTAATTGAAAATGATTATTCCTTAGTGGAACAATTTTTAATTGTTTTCTCTTTTTGTTGATCTTAAGTTGCCGACATTTTGTGACTTCCATAAATTTTATTTTCCTTGAACTTAAAGTCATAGTAGATTCCAAAGGATAATTTCTCTCATCAACTCTTGTATATGTATATTGTATATGTAAACGTATATTTAAAGATCATTCACTTATGATGTTCCCAAGTACTCAACTTTGGACGAGTCAATGCTAGAAAATGAGGATCCACTAGTTTAAGAATTGGTGCAACTTTTAAAATACTACTTGTGTTTGACCACAACAATCTTCAGAAGAGGGGATGGATAGGGCCTTCTGTTTGTGCACTCTGCTTAGCAAATATGGACAGTACACAACACTTATTTGTACACTATCCAGTCTGGAGGAACCTACTCACGAACCTAAGTGATCAACATCACTTGGCACCACACACTCAGACAGACAGTCTTGTGGAATTTCTGGAGACTTGGACTGACCGTTTTTTGAAGCACAACATCTATTGTTACCTTCCCTTCCACACTATGTGGGTATTATGGAAAGCTAGAAATTACTGTATCTTCGAGGGGAAAAAGCAGTCTGTACTCAGTATGATTCAGCAGGTGGTATATTTCACACAATTGTATTGCCCTACAACATAAAAGAGGAAAAAACCCAGAATACTGGGTCCTGGCCCAAAACTTGTATAATCATGTGGTTTTTTTTATGGTGCTTCAACAAAAAGTGGTGGCATTGGTTTCAGCTTGCACCTGAATGAAACACATTCCTTTGAGTTTGTTGTGGGGGTAGGCCAATGCACTAATACAAAAGCAGAACTGGTTGGGCTCTGGGCCCTTCTGCTTTCCACCCATATGATGGGCATTCCATCACTATAGGTGTTTGGTGACTCCACAGTCATCATAAACTGGGCGAAAGGCAAGTCTTCCCTTTCCCCACCTGAGCTCCATTATTGGTGTAGGGAGACTAGAAAGCTTTGCTCGCACTTTCTAGCACTGTCTTTCGACCATATCTACCGTGAACATAATCAACTAGCTGACCGTCTTTCAAAAGTTGATCTTACTTTGGCTCCGGGTATTGGCACATACTTTGAATTTTACGATGGTCTTTTGACCTCACATGGCAATATTAAACAGTTGGTGCGGGAACTTGCATCCCATTTATTTTTGCACCCCTTTCTTAATGTATGGAGCTGGCTCCTTTAGTCTGCTGATCATATGCTTATCATGTACACGGTAGGTATGAGATGGCATGACAGAACTTGCGGATGGGTATCTTTTCTTTCATATTAGACTGCACTGGACTCTCCCCCTCAGCACTTGATGAGTTGTGTCTTTCTCGGGATGTTTGGCAGTATGCCACTTGTATGTTCTTCTCTTTGATTGTAGCCCATCTCTTGGGAAAGCTCTATAAGATGCCCTTTGATTCTAATGAATAACAAGGACATGTTTTTTTCTTTCTGAAGAAAAAAAAAAAAAAAAGCTTTTAAAGGGAATGATGCTAGGCTAACTTTATAGGAGAATTAAATTCCACCACATGTAATGAATAACATGTATCAACTTTGTGAAACTTGTCATCTGCCATAATTGAAAAGGTAAGTATTGAAATCATGCATACTAACCAAAACTAGGCAAAAATCCAATTATGGCATAAAATGTTTTTTTTTTGCCATATCAGAAAAGTTGAGATCATGATGTATGGGAAATACATTAATTAAGTTATTGGAAAAATATTTAACGTATGCAAACTGAACTTATGTCAATATATGTTGTACCTGATTCTTGAAACAAATTAAATATGGATTTATAGTGGTGGAAAACAACCTAATTCTTGCTCACGGAAAAGTAAGAGAGAAAATAAGATTTACTCTTAATTTACATTGTTATTTAGATACATTTACATAATGTCCTTCATTTTAGGGTATATGTTGAAAACATAAAGTAATTGTAATTGTAAAATTTAACGTATTTCATTATATCTACAAAATTGCTAGAAAGAATAGAGCACAATCCACATGATGGCAAGTCTTAGGGATTTCAAAATGCAAATACACAAATTATATACAGAATCTCATTTCCGGAAATTTGATTCTTCATTATATCTAAACGGGGTTACATAATGATTAGTCTTATGTCCAACCCTCTTTCATCTCCGTTTCACATGAGTTATATATATATAATAATAATAAACAAGGGGAAACGTCAACCAATTAAAGGATTGATCCCATAGAGATAGCAATTGTCCAACTAAACATAGAAATTTCAGTTCCATATTCATTACAAATCGATGACTAGCCTGAACCACCAAATCGCAACTCTGGTGCAGGCGTTGATTTTGAGACAACTGGTGTTCTTCAACTGAAATTATGTCCAATATTTCAGGGGTCGAATGAATGACCTAGGTGGAATATGATGAGTCATTGAACATCTGGGATCACCAACAAACAAAACCCATGTGGCAGATTTTGTGATGGAGGCCCACACATATGTTAACCAACAATTCCTCTTCCGCATAGGTGTCGAAAAAGGTGGTGGATTGAGTGTTGGATTGTGAAATTTCATATCTATCCAACACAATAAGGTATAAAACAAGTAATGAGTCAGAGTATGATTTTGAATTCATAAAAGGGTTAAAATTAATGCAAAATTACTTTGATTAAGCCTCCATAATATAATCTCCTCATAATGATATATTAAGAGCCAAAATGAATGATTGATATGCATAAACCTAGTCAAATATCTAGTTTTGATACACAATTAAGCTTAAAATTTGATATAAGATGGGAAAAATAGGGACCCATCACTCCCCCACACTGAAGATCTGGTCCCACTGCAAGAGAAACAAAACTGATAGAAAAATTGAATTTAGCACTTGCACTTAGGAGGGGATGAGGTTGGTTTCAACGGTGTTACTCTAAGCTCTTTGAGTTGTTTTTTTTTCTATTTTTTTCAATTTCTTCCTTAGGCTCCTATTAGCGCAATGATACAAATCGTATATATGAGAGCTCAATCAAATAAGTTGAAGTTACGAAGGGTGAAGATTGAAAAGACAGAGAAATTAGCAAAAATAAAATCATACCTATTAAAATAATGACTATGCACATAGAGAAATTGAAATTGATATGGCAACTCCATGATAATATATCATAATATTTATGGCTTGTAAAATGAATGTAGGTCATTATCCAAGTCAAATATAGTGATATGAAAATATATAGAGATTGTCAAATATAAGTTTGCTCCTATTGTATGCGTAATGACACAAACAAATATGACCTACCATATAAGAATATGATTATCAATTTCTGGCCACAAGCAATAGCATGGTATAATAAGTATATAGAAGTTCCAAGACTCACTCCAACACTTGTATGATCAAATTTCCAAAATTATTTCACATACCAATTTCAGAACACTATTCATAAGAGTTTTAACAGCTTTGAAGATATGGCACGTCCCCGAGCCATCGATAAATTGAGACTAGCTCTTATTGTTTTATGCCAACACTTTATATTATCAGCAAGAGTTAACATTCAATTCCAGAAATCCATTATTATTATTCTAAAGTAAACTAAACATTTTTTTTAAAAAGAAGGATAAATGCTATGTGATAAGAATGACCGGAATATTTATAGATTTCAAGATTAGAAATATCTCATACATTCTCACTAAGACCATAAAAAATATGTAGAGAATTTTCCTTGTGTTTGTATATAGAAAACAAGAGGGTATAGATGGTTTGGAAAACCTATAGGAAACAAGTCATCCCTGATTCATTTTTCAAAGACTTATTGTCATCCAAGGAATAAGGGTAAAGTTCACATATTTAGTTCATTAAATTTCTATAGTTATGGGTCCCACTTCTAGGATTGCAATATCCTAGATATAGTTTGAATTAGATAACAGGGTCGAATTTCAATTTACAACTATTCTCTAATGACAAATGAATTGGTTTAATCATGCATATATGCACTCAAGTTCTTCGTTTAATAGATCCATATGCAACAATATGTTTACTATGACTCTTTTACCTGGCATTTCCCCATTGCTAGTGAGTCTGTTTAGTACCCCAACGGGTTTACCTCGGAACCATACAACCATAGCCTCGCTTCTAGTGAGTTTGTTCAATACCCCGATAGGTTTGCTTGTATTTAGTGAACTTACTTATTGATTATTTTACTCGGCATGGACCCAATGCTAGTAGGCATGTTCAGTACCCCGATGGGTTTGGCTCATAACTATATAATTTTTACAAAAGATATGGAAGCTGGTTCGTACTAGAGTATATTAATTTTTTCTAAGCACACAAATACATTAAATTTAACCCATGAGTAACATTATTTATAATAGCCCGAAATTATAGTTCATGCCAAAAGAGAATGACCTAAAGTTGTCCTCTAGTCCCTAAGTCTATCCTCTTCATATAAAAGTTTAATAGTGTTCCTCCATAGGTATAAATGTCACTTCTCTCATGCTACTACTTAATAAAGATACTTAAATAACAAGCTTTGATGATGAGTCTAGGATGTACAAGTGACCAATATGTATTAGATAGACCTTAAAGTTATGGTAAATTCCCATGATGTTTCAAGTTAGCATTGAACAACTATTATAATGAATAGTCAGAAATATGCATGTATGAGGATAAATAAGGATTTTTAAATTTTTTGTTTTATTCATTAGCATTATCTTCTTCATAGTTCCTTTTATTGAAAAAATAAAACAAAAAGTGAAGTTGCATTAATCTTTAAGCTAAACATGCAACTTTTTATTTATATACATATTTTCCTATCCTGAAAAAAGAAAGAAAACATTTTTATTCAAATATATGAGCTCTTCCAATGTAAACAAGTGTGAAGTAAGATGAAAAATAAACATTTATCCACATACGAGAAGGTTATTGCAGTGATTACATGAGTATGGAGTACCAACCAACTTATTTGTTTCTACATCAGAAGGTTTCAAAGGAAGGAATGGTATTGTGGCCTCATTACCTCTTGGAAACATCTTTTGATGTAATCTTGATACTCACCTTCTTTCCCCGTGCCATGTAGGTCCTCTTCTTTTGAATGTTAAATTGCTTGAGTACATGAAGGATCCGTTGATATATATGTGGAGAACTCTTCAATTCCAGGTCGCTCTCCATCGAATGTAGTCTCCAAGTTTCTGGTTTCCTTGGTAGATTGGGAAGGAGATTCTGTTTGTATCTCATGGGACTATGGTTCTTCTATTACTTCTGGAGAGGTAGATAAATTATTGACTTCTGTCAATATGTTTTTTTCTTGAAAAGAAGCAATTGAGATCCCAACTGCTGCTAGGATTTGAGGAGTTTTCTCAAACTAATGGTCACCTCTAAATCCAATTTGTCGGTTGATAGATCCTACTTCACACATGGATTAGTATTCAAGGTTCTTACAACACCCAAATAGCTATATATATATTAATAATTTGAATATAAAAACTACCTACAAAAATACACTCGTAAAGAAAATTTGTGCAAACCAAAAGAAAACTAAATCTTAAAAACTAGTTGCAAAATTGAAAAATTCACCACACTTATAGATAATATAAACACACTTGTGAAAAATATATCAAACTCACACTTGCATAAAATTAAACACAATGGTATAAATAATAAACACACTTGCATAAAAACACTCTTGTGAAAATAAACACACTTCCAGAAAATAAACTTGCAGAAAGTAGACACACTTGCAAAAAGTAAATCAAACATGCGAAAAAATAAACACACTTGCGAATAGGAAACTTAATTGCATGAAAATAAACAACAAGGATTTGGGGTGACCCACCAAAGTGGATGCGTCAGGATGTTACACCATGGAAATTCCGTAGTGAATTTGTCTTTGCGTCTTATTGTTTGCCCTCCCCCTTGATGTGTAATGTAAAGGAAACCTGTCTATCTACATTTCAACCCCTTTAGCACATCCGCTTCAATGACACCAAAATTATCGGGAAGATTATATGATAACTAATTCGACACTAAATTGTCAACTTGGGGCTCGTAGGCTTTAAGGTCCTGACACTGTATGCACATGGTTAAAGGCTAGTCTATCCTAACTTGACCTATCCTAATTTTGGAAAACAAATTTCAATGACAAAACTAATTTACAAATTTAAGGAAATATCGATACTATACAAAAGAAAACAACCCTAGGAAATCTAACTATCAAACAACCATTCTACTCTACAAAAGTATATTCAAATTTGCAATAAACTTTCAAAATGAAATAAAGATATACAAATTGCCATTCTACTTTAATACACTCTACTCCAAATTTCTAAATAACTTTACAACTTAATTTATAAAATAATAGTCTTATCACCAATTAATCAACAATTATATATTCAAAATTGATTTCTAAAATATTATACCTATCTCCACTAAGTTTCTATTTTCAAAATGCACTCAAATAAGAATTCTGCAAATGAAATAAATTTATTCTATGTAATGTACAACAAAGAAATGAACCAATGCAATTTTAATATAATATTCATTAAAGGGAAACTTCTATTAATTCTCTTAACTTTACTCAAAATCTAACCAAGTAACTTATGAATAAAATCAATGTACAAGACAAGCATAACATGGCCTACTAGTGCTATGAATTCAAACCTCAACTTCAGTTAATTTCTAATCATCAAACTTCAATCCAAAAAAAATAAGTGATCTGCAGATAAAGTATCTTATATCGTAATGAAGATTTAAAATAAGCTAAGGATCTACCAAACAAACCCTATGCATTGGACTCACACTCCAAAGGAAATTTACAAATAGTGTATTGGTCTAAATGGACAAAGCATGGTTAAATTGGAACTTTTTTACGCAATTAAAAACTATTGGAATGGAAACTATAGTCATTTCAATCTTCAAATTCACACTCGTAATCTATCTACCGAAAATAATCATTAAACACAATCAGATCCTACATGGACGGGAAAGTTTCATATGCTTAATCGACTATACAAAACAGCTCTATAAGACAGAGTATTGACAAATCAAACATTTAGTTTCTAAATGGAAATCATATTCCTAAACTTCTCAAAGGCGTTTAACTTCAATGAACAAAGCGTGTTTGGACTGAAACCACATGATACAACCAAAATAAAAATTGATGGAAAAAAACCTAGGGTCGAACCAACTATTAATCTAAGCTGCCAAAGTGAAATTGATTTGTGTGAAGTGATGATAGTTTAAAGAGGAAAATCGCTATGGGCAATGGAAGCTACAAGAATCAACGATTTTTCTTGCAATATGAACAAAATACAAATCATATAAATAGAGCGTTAATTGAATTTCTACAATTGGTTTCTCTAAATCATAGTCATACAGATTTCACAGAATTATAAATTATGCAAATGAAAATCTACAAATTATAATAACATTTTTCTATTTGATACAAATAATCACACCCATAAATCAATTCTGCAACTAAGCTATGCAATTTAATAGGCATATTATGTACCTGTGTAAAGACGAGAATGAAATTTCAAGAAATAATAGAGCACAATCCAAAGGATGGTCAGTCCTAGGGATTTTACAATGGAAACACACAAATTAAATACATAATCTCATTTCCGGAAATTATATTCTTCATTAGATTGAAACGAGGTTACATAATGATAAGTATTGTGCCCAACTCTCCTCCATATATATATATATATATATATACATTAAACAAGTGGAAAAATCAACCAGTTAAAGGATCGATCCCCTATAGATAGAAATTGTCCAACTAAACATAGAAATTTCAGCTCCATATTCATTACAAATTAATGACTAGCCTGAACCACCAAATTGCAGCTCTAATGCAGGATTTGATTTTGAGACAGCTAGTGTGTTGATACTATCTTGTCAACAGGGGTTCAATCCACATATATGTTAACACTCCTTGCCGCAAACTCCCTAAACATCGGGCCAGATAGGTTTTACCCTATCCAGTAACACCTGTGAAGCAGATGCACTCTCACCCGAGATGTCTGAGGAAGTGATGCAGGAACCACGTTTTTGCAGAAGGAAGAGGAATTTCGCACTGTCTCTCACTCTATCGCAACATTACTCAGCGATCCATGGTTTAATAATACGGTTCATCAAATCTACTTAACATTAATCAATTCTACTTATTATCAATGTTCAAATACAAACATTTCAATAGGCGGTTCAACTCAACATTAGAAAATACATCAACATGCATTAACCTAAAGAACCCCTCAAGGATTCACATCATTCAGATCTAAACATGCAAACCACTAGATAACATCCTCCCACAGTTCACCAGATTCATAAAAACATAGGAACAAAGCAGAATCGCATCATCAACATCACATTCCTATTATTCCTAAAACCACATCGCAAAAGACAAACTTTGGTCTGTTAGCATCATACCAGAAATACATTCATCAACATATCAGATCCTCATAAGTGATCTCTTTCTTACAATATTTCTAGATCTATCTCTCCTAATTCATTCTATTTACAATTATAAGTATATTTATAGGCTTTCTAAGTTGTTACAAAATGGTCCCCATAACCAACTTCCTAACTAACTCGACTAAAATGACCAAACTTGTCGGTGCCTTCTTTTGTTGCGATTGACTTTCTCTTTACTTGTTGGTATTGCGATTTCCTTTTCTTTTGTCAATGCCCGTACTTCATGCCTTCGAACCATTTTCCAACAATCCCCCAACATAAACTTGTGGCTCTCCCTCGAGCCACCTCAGCTGGACACAGATGATGCGTTCAACGTGGCCTTGAAACTATCGTGCTTTTTGCGGATGTGTTCAACACCTTCCTTGGACTTGACACTAAGTGTTGCGCACTCCTCCATATCTTGCTCTATTGGGTTCTCATCAGATATATGTGCCACTTTAGCTCGTGCTTCCTTGGTGTTTTTAAGTCCCTCCATAGATTTTAGCGCTAGCTACTCTGCGGTATCTTGGAATTCGTCCAACTACACAGTCTTTTGCTGGTGTTGTTTTTGTGCCTTGTTTAAACGTTGATGCAGTGGTTTCATCTTGGCTTCCTTCGTCAACTATAAAATTAGGGGCATCGTCTTGAGTGATCCCCTCAGTGCTGTCAGCTGTGCTCCTTCCTTGCTAAGCTGCGTACCCAATTGTTGCAATTGCTCGTCCAGGACTACGCTCATCCAATATTGTGTCATTTCTTCTGCGATTGATTGGGAATCTTTTTCCAGCTCTTCTATCTCATTTGTCTTGTCTTCTATCTCACTTCTTCTCTCTGCTATCTTCTCCACGGTGTTCTTGGTACCTATTTAACCTGCAACTCCTCGTTCTCCTTCCTCATATTTGTTTTGATGTGTCCTAGTTGCAACACTTTTTCCTTAGCAAAAATATTTGGAGTGATCTCCATTATATCTTTGCATGCCAGCATGATTGCTCTATCTAGGCGCTTCCTATCATCGAATGCCTTCATCTTTTCTTCTATCACAACCTATTTTCTTCCTTTAGTTGCTTTAATTATGTTACCGTGCTTTCTTCCTCCTGCCTCGACCCAACCAACTGATCATGCACGGTCTCCTCCTAGTCGCTAATCTCTTGACTTGCTTTGCGTTGGATCCGTCATAATATTTGCATCAAAAGTCCGTTGCAGTTGATTCCAACTAAGTCAAATCCTCTCATCATTGTATCTACATCCTAGTTCCCAGTTTTGATTGATCGCGGTAGTATCTATACTAGCCATACTTTCTTTCTTATATTTACCTTGACAACTCTTTACAATGCACCATCCTATGGTACCTCTTCCTCTAATACTGCATTGGTCAATGTTTGCAACAAGATGGTAACTTGATGAAAGTACCCCATAGCGTGTTGTGTTATCTTTGATTGAATCTCCTTTTGCACCATAATAATCACTATTAGGATATTCTGATATGTTTCTCCGATATCTCTGCGGTACTACTCAATTCCCCTTGCTTGAAGCGATGCTTCGTTCTTGCTTCTTCCTGCTACTTCTCCAACTCCAATTTTGTTGGAGTTGCAGACGAAGCTTCATGTTGTGAAGTTTATTCTTCTTCATAATTATTCAGTACTTATGGTTCATTCAAGACATCCACTGGTGTCCCATCTCCTGAATCTTACATATCTCCATCATTCACTGCAACTTTTCACTCCACTGGTCAATCTGTTGCGATGGCGTCCAATTCTGCATCAGTGTGCTTATACTAGGTCATAAGAAACTAGTTTTTTGGGTCTCTCTGCATCTGGATGTGTACCACATGCGGTCCCATCACCAATATTTCTCTCTTCTGGTATCTCTTCGCGGCTGCATCTGTGAGTCGTGGTACCTTCACTGCTTCATCCCTTAATGCATCCAAGTACAAATAAAACTGTACATTTTTGTCGATATGTTGATGTTTATCTTTGAGCACCTATAAGTTCTTGTATCTTGTGCCTCGACATACATTGACCACGTCAACTTCCATCCCCTAATAATACTTTCGTTCCATCCAACCAACAAGTGCAATAAGTATAAGTAGCCAAGAGTAGGTGAATTGCTTCCCTGGCTCTTGCGCTAATATGGCATCTACAATCAACTCATTTAACAAAAAACAACAACCAATTCATTTGTACACCTGTTGCACACTTCTGCGCTGATGCAATTAGTGACAATTACCCCTCATGTACACTATTTGGGTGATTCTTCTGCATTATCTTCACTGCCATCAATTTTTCTCCCACACACATGACCTTGTCATTAATAGCATCGATTACATAGGCTCCTTTGTATTTCACCATGCCATATTTTTTATGCAATCTCGTTGCCAATTTCTTGTCATTCTCCTTCCTGCAAAAATATTGGGACAGATCAACCCATGCCTTGGGGAGGATGGTGATGAGAGAAATAAAATCAATGATGACAGGGACCTTTTCCCAAACCATAGATATTTTCCATGAAAACATGCCATCAACTGCTTCACTCATGTATTAAATTCTGGCAACCTTCCAAAGTGTGACATATGGATGATGGACAATAACCTAGACTACGATAGTCCCAATGCCCATTGTGCTGGTTCTTGCGTGATTGGGCCCGTGTCACTGTGAGCCCTTTTCTCATATGTATCTTTTGTGTATTTTGAGTATGCTAGAATATCATGGTCACTATATTGAAGCTTTTGCAGCTTCGACACAATGTTCAATGTCAAGTGAATTCCTTGGGGTGCCAGTGACATCTTAATGGTGTACTTATGGTTCTTACTTATTCATACCATTGATGCATCTTTCTTTCTTGGTTGTACATACCCTGGTATGTCATTTACCTATACTCCTTGAGGTTTGCCCCTCTTAGTCATCTCTTCTATTGTTGTTGTTGGGCCATCCTTTGCCTCTACTACACCCTCCCTTGTCGAACTGCGAGTTATCTTTGTCCTATGTTCATGAGTGATAAGGCGAGTCGGAAACCTTTTCTTCCTAAGCGATCGCTCTGGTGCAATCGTAATCTCCAGTTGCTCTTCTACGATTGGTGTGTTTTCTCTTGGTTATTGTTGATTACTTGCGCTTGAAATTATTTATGGCATTGCTACTACTCTACTTTTCTTATCCCTTGCTATTCCTAACCTTCTTAATTATCACAATGGGTTGACCTAAGACCCTCGACCCATTTTTATAGCTTCCAATCCCTTTACGTGAAATATTTAGTCCATCATTGCTAAATCCCTCATAAATTGATTAAATCCTGCATCAATTCTATGAATCTAACAAACACTTTTTTCATTAATTGTCCATCTTTTCCACTTGCATTGTCGCCCTCCTGGTTTAATTTCTACATTGATTACATGATTTGACCCTTTCGCACCTAAGAGGATATCGCTTGAGCCCTTGCTGTGATTCAACTTTCCTTTTTCCTTTGCCCTCTATTGACAGAATTTCTTTCTAACTTTTCCAAATTGTTTTCAGTATTAGTGTCGCACATGGCTATCTCGATAGGGATTTATTTGACTTTTGTTCACTAAATTTGGTAACAATGTGTAATATAACTGTTGTAATTGTACCGCATCACCGTTGGTGATGAAATGTATTATGTAGGGACTAACCAATGCATCTGCAACTTGCTGGAGACATTTACCATCATACACACTCTTTTTGGTCAAATTGGACTAGTTAAACCACTATCCTAAGTATAATTGACATTAATTGACATCAGTGGAGCATTAATTGCCATCATCCAGTCACACCCACGCCTACCTACAGTCAAGGAGGCTAACTTAGCCTTATCCTACAGTCAAGGAGGCTAACTGGAGCACTCCGGGGGTGATCTGAGTAATATTAATGCACCTAATTGCTAACTGGTGGTTACAATCAGTTCAACCAATTAGTTAAGGCACCTCCTCTCATTAAATATATTATTTAATGATTATTTATTATTATTTAATGATCTGGAGTCAACAAAGCGCCTCCACCAACTTTTGATGGTTAGTTCAGCTTCAGTTAACCTCATCGGGGTTCATTGAAGTCATGGAGCACTAGCACTTGATGGTTGGATCACTATGACATGTGTTTGATCTCCTTCAGTTGAGATTCATTCATTTATTGCACTCCGACTTCAGTTAGGGTTTGGTGAGTCAATCAGGGTTTTGGTCAAGTGGTTAACTGAGTATGAACCAATTGTTGAGAGTCAGTTAAGCTAGAATCGCTCACTGAATTCGAATTGTCTCCTTAGGTATTGAAATTCTTCATGGATTCAAGCTATTGCTTGACATTGGTATTGTAACCATTCATTGTTTATTAAATATACAGAGAGGAAACCAATTCCGGTTCCGATTAACACCATTTCATGAGTATTTGTTGATTATTCTTTGATGAGATTGATTCTTAGTTCCTAGATCAATGTGCAAGATTAATATGGTATAAGAGTAGAGGTCTCAGGTTCAATTCCCCTGAGCTACGCCGGAGGTGGGGTGTTGGAGTATCCGGTATCTCCACATGGTATAACGCTCGCACCTCTGGGAATATAAAACAAGTGGTTTAACTGCCACTCCTGGTGATTGGGCTTGTGCTAGGTTTCAAATGTTCACCAAAATCTCTAGGTTTTGGTGTAATAGAAAACCTTACCTGGTATAAGAGCATACGGCGGGACGAAGATCTATCTCTCAAAAACAAGGTTTTTGACAGATTTCTCCATGAAAAGTGAGCAATAGCTCAAAATTCCAGCACTGCACCAGAAGCCAAGGCTTACCACTCAATATCCCAAGTAAAGAACTTGTTGATCAAGCTTGCTTGATTGACTATGCTGGGTGTGATGAAAGCCTAGAATGTGAAGGCTGTCCGACCTTATTTTGCCCTTTCTGTTTTGATTTTCAGGTTTCTACAGGTGAAGCATTTGCTACAGCATATCCAGATGGCCTCCTCAGTACCTCTCTTGACTCCATACAATTTCCACACATGGAAAAATAAAATGGAGATTCAGTTGCACTGCAAAGGACTCCATAGAGTCACCATGGACACTAAAATTGAGCCTGGATCCGCCATAGAAAAATCAAGATTATTGAACAAGAAGGATGAAGCCTTCGGTTTCTTGTGCCTCTCTATTTCCGAAGACCTTCTCTTCCATCTTACGGATCTGAAGACACCAAAAGAAATATGGGACAAATTGGAATCTCTATACAGAAAGCATGATGACTTGAGAGTTTACCAACTCGAAAATGAACTCATGTCTCTCCAACCTTCCAATTTCGAGACTCTGAATGATTTCTTTACAAAGTTCAAGCATACTGTTTTACTCTTGAAGCAATGCAAAGTGGAGAAGGAGGATGATCAGCTCGTCCTTGCCATCCTCTCCAAACTTGGGGCTGATTATTTAGTTTTTGTTTCTACATTCCATGTGGGGAAGCTCACAACCCCTGGATGGAAGATGCCTACACTCAATGCCTTCACTAAGTCCCTAAATAATGAACATGACAAGCTTGTTTAGATGGGGATCATCTCATCTTCCTGTGATTAAGCCCTCCATGTCTCGGGGCCTAAAGATCTGAAGGGTAAAGGAAAGCAGCAGAAAAATCAGAAAACTAAATTTGATGCTCCCAAGCCTAGAGTTGAAAATCAGCAGCATGATGAATCTTTCAGCTCAAGGAAGAACAAAGGAAAAGGGCACAATGGGAAAGAAAAACTCAGGTGTTCTTACTGCAGGAAGGGTTTTCACCCTGAACATGCTTGCATGAAGAAAAATCTTGATGAAGCAACCTTTCTTCTTGAGAGGAATCACATCAATATTCCGGAGAGATTTTGGAGGAGAGATCACCAAGATCGCGAACCACAGCATGAGAAAGGTCATGCCCTCATGGCAAGCACTTTGAAGTCCAAAGCACTGCTGATTGACAGTGGATATTCGAATCACATGATGGCTGAAAAAGGCTCCTTTTCATCCTTGGAGACTAGCAAATCCATCCCCATCCACATGGGAGATGACTCCACCATCATTTCCGAAGGACAAGGTACTGTAGATCTAGAAAATGTTTTTTTTTTCTAATGTTTTGTATGTACCGTCTCTAGCAGCAAATCTCCTTAGTGTCTATCAAATGACACATACAGGAATGCCTAAGAGAGTCTCTTTCAGCCCAAATTATGTTGAGATAACAAAAATTGCATCCGGGAAACTCATTGCAAAAGGCCTTGCAAATCATCATGCAAAAGCCTATGAGTTCTCTCACTTTGTTGCGGATGCAAAGCCCACCGCTTTGCTAACTCATGGAAATGAGGTTAGTAGGTTGTGGAATGAGAGGTTTGGCCATCTTAATTTCAAATATTTGCAGCAATTACAGAAAAACTCCATGGTTGAAGGCCTCCCAGTCATCAAGGCAACCACGGGAGTTTGCAAGGGCTGTGTGATTGGAAAACACCCTGAGCACAAGTTCGATCGGGAAAAGGCAAACCGAGCTACAAGCATATTGGGGCTGATACTTTTTGATATCAGTGTTTCGATTCCTGTCACATCCATGAATGGATCAAGGTACCTCCTTACTTTTATTGATGATTTTTCAAGGTATACATGGGTTTTCTTTCTAAAAAAGAAATCAGAAGTATGTGAAAAAAATTCTGAATTGAAGGCCTTGATCGAAAATGCCTCTGGGCTTAAGATCAAGATCTTGAGATTTGATAATGGAGGGGAGTATGTTATTAATGAGTTTCTGTACATTTTCTCCCAAAGTGATATTCAGGTCCAACATTCAATTCCCTACACTCCCTAGCAGAATGGAGTAGCGGAAAGGAAGAACCGGTCTCTCAAAGAGATGACCACCTGTATGTTGGAGTCAAAGAAGCTTGCTGCAAATTTGTGGGCTGAAGCCATGCATTCTATAGAATACATTCAGAACAGGGTTCCACATTCATCAGTGAAAGGAAATACTCCTTTCGAAGCATACTTCGGACACAAGCCAGATGTGTCAAACCTACGGGTGTTTGGGTCCACTGCATGGGCCCAGATTCTGCTTGATAAAAGAAGGGCTTTGCAACCGCAGAGCATAGAATGTATGTTTATTATGTATCTTGATGAATCTAAAGGATTCAAGATGCTAGATATCAATACCAAACAGATCATCATCAAGAGAAGTGTCAAGTTCGATGAGCCTCTTCAGGAGGTGGAACTAGTGAAGGAGAAAACTGTTGAATTTCCTTCCTATTCCACTGAATATTTGGATGATGAAATTGGGGGTGATGACCCTGATTTGGATACTATGATTTATGATATCAGTGTACACCAATCATTATATGCTGAATTAGAACCTGAAGTGCAAAATCATCTTCCTACATGGGCCCAACAGATACTCTCCTCTACAGGAGACAACATTGGAAATCTGGATGATCCAAGGAGAACCCAGTCTGATTTCCAAAGAGAAGGTATTGCGCTCTCTTGTTCTGATAATTTGCTATCTGAAACTTGCTATTTGATGATTATTTCAGATCCAAAATCCTACTACCATTCTCGGAATCATCTGAGATGGCAAGTTGTCATGGATGAAGAGATGAATTCTCTTCAGAAAAACACTACTTGGGAGCTAGTTTCTCTTCCTCCGAGAAGGAAATTGGTTCAATGCAAGTGGGTGTTTCAAACAAAGGTTTCTGCTGATGGAATCAATTGAAAATATAGGGCAATGCTGGTAGCAAAAGGTTTCTCTCAGGTCCAAGGAGTGGACTACCATGAGACCTTTGCACCGATTGCAAAAATGGACTCCATCCGCCTTGTTTTGGCTATTTCCGCATCCAAGCACTGGGAGGTGCATCACATGGATGTTAAGTCAGCCTTTTTGCATGGAGATATCCATGAGGAGATATACATGAAGCAGCTTGAGGGGTACATCACTGATCCATCTTTGGTTTGCAAGCTAAAGAAGTCACTATATGGGTTAAAATAGGCCCCAAGAGAGTGGTATACCAAGATGGATGCCTTCCTTCTCTCGCAAAACTTTCAGAGATGTAGATCAGATCCAAATGTGTATTTACAGAAGCATGATGGTCATATAATTATCATTGTTTTATATGTTGATGACTTACTGATCACAGGTAGCACAATTGCCTCCATTTCAACCATGAAAACTGCATGCCTTTGAAATGAGTGATTTGGGGCTTCTAAAACAATTTTTGGGACTCGAAATCGAGCAAAATTCTGATGGGATTATGGTCACTCATTCCAAATAAATTTTAGACCTGTTATTCAAGTTTAACATGGCTGAATGTAGGCCTACACCATTCCCTTTCCTTTCAGGGATCAGCCTTGAAGAAGGAAAACACACACCTCCCATGGATTGCACTATCTATCGACAGTTGATTGGTAGCTTGTTGTACTTGACACATTCTAGGCCTGATATTTGTTATGCCATGAATGCTGTATCAAGATACATGCAGCAACCTCATGATCTTAATTGGAAGGAAGCCAAGAGGATCCTCTAGTATATTCAGGGAACTAGGACCTACAACATTCACTATGGTGTAGACTCCAAGCTAGAGCTGGTTGGATACACAGATTCCGATTGGGTGGGTGATTCTATTGATTGGAAGTCAACTTCCGGATATGTATTCATGTTTGGTGGTGGCCCTATTTGCTGGTCAAGAAAAAAGAAGGCTGCCATAGTACTATCTTTAGCAGAGACCGAGTATCGAGGAGCGGTGAATGCTTGCATCCAAGCAGTTTGGTTGCAAGGCATTCTTTCAGAGTTTGATCTTGGTAGAAATTTGTCCACTGTCCTCTTTTGTGAAAACTAGAGTGCTATTAAGATATCCACGGGATCCAGTTACCAGGTAGAGGACCAAACATGTAGAGATTCACACGCACTACATCAGGGAGCTAGTGCATGACAAGACCATCATTCTACAATACTGCCCGACTGATGAGCAGAGACATCTTCATCAAGAGATTTTCAGAAAAGAAGTTCACTTACCTCCGTTCACTATTGGGGGTGAGTTCATCAGGTTGATCTAGACTACTTTTAGTGTTCAGCTTGAGGGGGGGGGTTTCCCACTGGGTCTTCCCTCTTTTCCTCACTTAGTTTGTTTTGAGCATTGTTTCAGTTTTAGCATTGTATAGGGTGACCTATGGCCTTAGTTGCCGGGGCCCTAGCATTTTTATGCATCTATGTTTTCTAACTCTTCCTGAGTATACATAAGGGGGGGTGTTGGAGACATTTACGATCATACACACTCTTTTTGGTCAAATTGGCTTAGTTAAACCACTATCCTAAGTATAATTGACATTAATTGACATCAGTGGAGCATTAATTGCCATAATCCAGTCACACCCACACCTACCTACAGTCAAGCAGGATAACTTAGCCTTCTCCTACAGTCAAGGAGGATAACTGGAGCACTCTGGGGGTGATCTGAGTGATATTAATGCACCTAATTGCTAACTGGTGGTTACAATAAGTTCAATAAGTCAGTTAAGGTGCCTCCTCTCATTAAATATATTATTTAATGATTATTTATTATTATTTAATGATCTGGAGTCAACAGGGCACCTCCACCAACTTCTGATGGTCAGTTCAGCTTCAGTTAACCTCATCGGGGTTCATTGAAGTCATGGAGCACTAGCACTTGATGGTTGGATTGCTATGACATGTGTTTGATATCCTTTAGTTGAGATTCAGTCATTTATTGCACTCCAACTTCAGTTAGGGTTTGGTGAGTCAATTAGGGTTTTGGTCAAGTGGTTAACTAAGTGTGAACCAATGGTTGAGAGTCAGTTGAGCTAGACTCACTCACTGAATTAGAATTGTCTCCTTAGGTATTAGAATTATTCATGGATTCAAGCTATTGCTTGACATTGGTATTGTAACCATTCATTGTTTATTAAATATACAGAGAGGAAACCAATTCCGGTTCCAATTAACACCATTTCATGAGTATTTGTTGATTATTCTTTGATGAGATTGATTCTTAGTTCCTAGATCAATGTGCAAGATTAATACAACTTACTTGGGTGCTTCACGAAGTTATTGTCATAAAGGAGAACCATATCTCCGCACTGGAAGTGCTTTGATTTTACACGGCGATCATGCCAAGCCTCCTGCAGAACCTTCTCTACTCGGTGGTGAAAACCTGCAATGAAATGATCTTCTTCAAGCTACAACAATTGCGCTAATCTCTCCTCAATCGCTGCTTCGTCGTTCATACATGTTGCACCTGTTATTTGCAAGCTAGGAACAATGTATTCCATCGGCATCATCGCTTATTTCCCATAAACCAACTTGAATGGTGCCTGTCCCGTCAATCTCTTACATGTTGTTCTCTAATCCCATAATATTTGAGGGATTTTCAAATCCCATTCATTGCGGTTTGTATTTCATATCTTCGTCAATGAATTCTCCAATACCTTATTGAACGTGTCGATGGCAAGGAAAATTTTAGGGGTGAAATTTAGACCATGGGCGAAATTAGAGGGGTCACCAAAAAGTGAAGGGAAATTTTTTAACATAGCAAAGGTTTTTTGAATTTTTAAACGTTAGCCCATTTTTTATTAAACCCAAAACTATATAAAATATATTAGCCAATAGTGTAAAAGAGGAAAAATCAAATTTCACCATTTAAATAACCGTCGAAATCATGCGCTCGCCCCATATTTTCGATAATGGAGGAAAACCACTCCTGGTTCGCCCCTGATTTTTGGTGATGGAGCAAACAAACTGCTGGTTTGCCCCTAATTTTCTATGATGGAGAAACAAACTGTTGGTTTGCCATTGATTTTTGGTGATGCAGAAAAAAATTGCTGGTTCGTCATCCATTTATGGATCTTAGGGCAGATTTTAGTTAGTTAGGCGATTTGGATAATTTTTTTTAGAATATTGGTTGATTTTCCCTAAAATCCACCTTAATGGAGTGATTTTTACCTTCAATCAATACTAATTTGACTGTTTCAGACCCAAATTTGGGAAAAAAATGAAAGATTGGGAACACATTGGTCCCTATATAATGTCATAGGATTCCAGGAATCACCCCATCTAAAGAATCAATTCAATTCGAGTCTAGACTTTGCTTCAAGCTTCCTTCGGATCTGGACTCTACACAATGCAATCTCTACATAGGTTAGTAATAGTGAACGTTATGTGTCTTAGATTCTTTCCCCCATTTTTTTCCCCTTCAATTTGGTACATTTTAGTGTAATTTTGAGCATTTTTTCATGGATTTTGGGGAGTTTCTTATTTGAAAGTTGTTGATGATATTTTAATTATACTAGAGTTACTCGGGGATAGCCCTTTTCCCTTTGAAAATTCATTTTAGTAACTTAGGGATAGAGAATTAGTGAAATGCTTCTGGTATCTTATTTTCCCAGTTAGGTTTCTATTCTCCATTTCTTTCTTTGTATGCATTAGAAAGGATTCATTGTGCTCTGGATTGGGAGTGCTACTAGATTTCCTTCAAGCGCTAATTAAACCTTGTCATAAATTGCTCCAATAGCCGCGAACTCCTTATTAAGGATGAGGTCTTCATACATGCCTACTTACCAAACAATTTAGTGAAAGATATACCATAAACCCAAAGCATATTGTTGTGGATGGTGGTCTACAGGAAAACGTGCTCAGATGGCTCTAATTTGCTCGAATTTCATGCTTTGGCAAGTCTGAGAGGATGGGCGCACTGATGCTGTAGGTTTTATGCCATACAATCATTCCAAAAAAACCATTGATTTGTATATAAGACTCAACATTTACCCTGCTTCCAGACATATTTAAACATTTTTTTTGGAGCATATGATGCTACCGTATTTTTATATATTTTGGAACCACTTCTTATTGTTGATTAGGGTCACTGCAATTCCGATTCACAATGAATGCATGTCAATAGATCTATTATTAATAGGACTGAAGATATATGGCCCAACATTGTTGTAAATTATTTGCTTAGGACATATATACTGTCCAGAATTCTCGTTAACATGTTGTTGCCTATGTTGAGGCTATTGGAATGTCTCAGGTTTGTACATGACCTATTAAATTATTAATGCATGTGCTTTTGATTAGTGCTACTTTTCAAGGCTGCTATAATTCCCAGATTCATTAGGACAACCCTATTTCTGAGTTAGGGCACACATTACTTCCTTCAGCGTGTCCATATTCTCAAGGTAGGAACATCATGTCGATTAAGTTTACTATCAAGTCAAGACACCTGAAGATGAAACAGTTGTAAGGAAAACCCTTTTGATGGAAATAGGACTACATATGATTATTCAACATGATTGTGTACAGTAGATCAACATATATGTTTGATTAGGAATACTATAAACCTTCAATTTCACCCATAAAACTATTGACGGTAGGTGACTATCATGTTATTGCTAGTTCCTATACCTGCTCTTTTGACCATGATAATTGCCCAAAACTCCCTTGGATAGTCCATCAATTTTTCCCATATGCATAACTGGACACCCTTATGAAATGGGGGGTAACCGACTCCATTAGTCCTCCTAAGCCTTGTACTCCACTGGGTCCACTTCCATTGCATGAACACTGTTGGAACCCAAATTTCCTTGAGTCAACCCTAATCCTCCTTACATGATTCCAAGCTACCCCATGTGTATCCTCTAGGGCTTGATACAAAACACTCCTCCCAAGTAGGGCGATGTCCAAGAAAGCAAACTTCTCCATGTAGCCATCATGAAGGACATCTGTCAAGCTGTCAAGAGAACTCCAATTCCTTAGGGAAGAATCCCAAACATGAACCCAACCAAGGTCAAGAAACCATTGGGGAAGCTATATTCAATGTGCAAATCCATCATGAATCATCTTCCATGTGTCAATCCATATTCAACCATCCAGGAATGAGCATACACCCTGTAGCCGAAATATTTACCCCCAAACATGGTGTAAACACTTTTGGAGTAACCCGGAAGCTAACAGAAATCCAATAGCAATATGTCGTACTATGTGCCACAAGGATTTGTAGTTGTTCTTAACCATCCAAGTGTCTCCTAGAAAAGGATATTTCAATGAAAATGGGGCAATGAAGATGTGATATTCAACATGAAACCATGCCCAAAACACTTTGGCAACCTGACATACCAAAAAAAGAATTCTCAACTGTTTAATCCTGCCACACTGAACACAAGTAACATCTTGATCTATCAATCCAACTTTATGAAGCTTAGTATTGACAGCCAAACATTATGGTTCTGGAGGTGGAAAATGCCATTTTTAAAAACAAGCATCTAAAATAAAACAAAGTGGGGGGCCACAAGACCTTATCTTTTGCCTATAAAATAGCCCCTCCTCTCATCCTAAAACACACAAATCTGAGCTTTTTGTAGTAGTCTGTTTTTTTGTGAGAGAATTGGAGATGCAAATTTTCTACATTTTTGTTTCATATTGTCTTACAATAATTTTTTTTATTGATGATGATAAAAATGAAGAAAATTATGTTTCCTGATGCTGCTGTTATCAAGTTTTTATTCTCCATTTTTTTTCATTTTAAGCAGATGAATTCAACATAAGAGTAATCTTGGTTTCTCTACAGGCCTTTGAGCTTATTAAAGGATGAAAACTGGCATTCGATGAGGTCCATCCTCCATCAGAATCAACAAAATGTAAATATTCTTTTGAATTTTTCCAGATAAGAAATCCATTGACCCCAAATTTGGAAACATGGATAGAGAACATTACTCCTTTTCAATTGATCTATGGAACAAGATGAACTTGTAGACTCAAAAAAAAATACATGAAAAAAGAATTTTGATCAATGATCAAAACTTCTGAAAGGAATAACAAAATAAATGTACTTACTTACATGCAAACTTTTGTATATCATAGATGACATCTACAATTATGTCAATAGAAGTAAACAGTTACAGGAAACCATATCCAAAAAAAATATTTTAGTGACATAATGCAAATAATAGTTAAAACATTTAAAGACTTGGCTCATATTCCCAATCCATCAGGACAGGGATCTGATAAAAAAAATCTGGCCTTACCACTAGGAGATTGATTTAGTACCTTAGAATTTTTCACTTACATACATGTCTTTGGAATCACACATCCACCATATTTGTTACCAACTTATGTCCTAGATAGTTTTTTTTATTAAGGAAATCACCTATAAAACTGTCATAAAGAGTGTTTGAGCTCAACTATGCAACATGGGAAAGAATTCATGGCCAATATTTCCCCTTAGTTTCATCTTATTCTCACTAGAAAATACCCAACATGCTCATAACGAATCTAATGTTCTAGATGGTATGAAGCTTGGATGTGCAACCTAGAGAAAGCATGATCCTAATAAATTTATTGAGGGTCAGTTCAAGTCGCTCACACTAAACCCCACTTATAAGCATGAAGAGGATTCTCAAAAAATCTTTTTCCAAGGATCCATCGACATTGATGAGGTTTATGGTAAGATTCCTGACATGGTTCTCAGAATGGAAAAAAATTAAAAAAAATTATCACTCCAAGGCTCAGTAAGGGATGAAAGGAAATCAGCCTTTGCGATATAAGTAGAATGAGAGTGAAAGAAGAAAGAAGAATATAAAGTCAAGATAGATGAAGTAGTTAATAATTTTTTTGAAGCAGAAGAAAGAATACATTGCTTGTAATAACAAAAATCATTTCAAGGGAGAAATAAAAAAAATGCAAAGAACAAAACTAACCAAAAAGATTTGAAAAAATAAGAAGAAATAAAAAAAATGATGTAAAAGCAGCGCAACAATCAACAAACACTTAAAACACTAGAAGAAGAGAAACAAAAATGAATGAAGCATAGGAAGAGATTGTTTGACAACAATTTCTCCAGGAGAAACTACAAAAACAAAAGGAATCTTAGGAATCCAAAAAATAAAAGAGAAGAAAAAAAAGAGGAAACCCACAATGTTGCAGAAGAGGAGAAGGGGAAAAATGAAGAGTCCAAGGCTGAAGGTTTGAAAGAACAAATCCTCTAGGAAAAAAATAGAAATATCATGAATCCCTCACAAGTGAGGAATTAATGAAAAAGGATGAAGAATAACAATTGAGAAGATTAGAGAAGACACAGAAATATCAACAATTGGCAGTTCTTTCATCTCTTGTTAATCCTAAAACACCTATGTCAGTAAGATCATGGGATTACATGCAATCAATAGATATTGATACTACAATGCTCTCATTAGAAGACTATTTTCTTAACAAAAAAATCAAAATAATAACTTAAAAACCATATAAGAGGAAAAATACTCAAGGTATGTTCATTGAACTAATACTTTTTAACATGGAAGGGAAAGAACTAGATGAGATAACGTCCAATGTTGTTTCTTTAATCATGGTTTTGAAAAATTTTAGTGTATCCTCCATAAGATATTTGGTCAATCAAGTTCAACGGTACAAATACCAAGCAGAGAAATATAATTACCAAGCCAAACAATTCATTAAACAAATTGTAGACATGGAGTATTAGTCTTTTATGGAGAAAGATCAATTAAAGGAAGAGCACAATAATTAAATTTCTCTCTTACAAGAGTAGCATGAAAGGAGCATGAATGGAATTAGAATGGCTAAGGAGTATGTAGAGTTCCAAATTTAGGTATACCAAGTGGAGAATACCTTTCCTCTCAGTATGATGAAGGAACAAGCCACAAAGGTCAACCACAAACTTAAAGAAGCATATAAAAATTTGTTTACTCAGCTCAAAGAGTTTCAAATATATTATGAGAATGCAGTATGGTCAATGGATGAATCCAAGATATTCGATTAGAAATAAAAAATGATCCAAAAGCATGTGGTGGAAATCCTAAAGTGGATTTTTTTTTTAAAATAAGTTCCTAGGAATATTCCAAAGATAGAAAAAATAGAAGAACCTAAATTGAAGGATTGGAAGAAAGCTCGAGACACCACACATGTTGAAACTTGAAGTCATTGATGATGTCAAAAATGTTTGTGCTTCAATCTGGAATTATACAAAAGATGCCATGAATAGATTCAACATGCCACCCCTCGATGAACTAGGCACACTAGAACCAATCATGACTAGAATTGATGATATGGAGAAGGAAAGAAAGCAAAGCGAACAAGCAATGACCTAATTGACAAAAGTTGATAAGGATTTTTTTATTAATTTCATCTATCGACCAACAAAATTAGTATCCTGGACTGAATCTCTCACAAATTCTATCTAAATTGGTCTTTATCAAGAAATTGAACCAAAGACATTGGGAAATGAAGTTCAATTTGAAAGGTAGAAGGATGAGCATAGATAGAGGTTCAAAGATTGGCACACTCAGTGGGAGAGATTCAAACAAAGAGCACATTTCTTTTTTTTCAATTTATTCCATCTTTGTGTTTATTCAAGTTTTATCATTGTAAATTAAGTCAAGAAAGTTAGTTATTAATTTTGGACAATTATTTTAGTTGTCCCCCAGCTTTAGGATATAAGAGCCAACAAGATGCTCATTCAAAAGACAAGTTTTATTTTATTCATCTTCAACATGCAAGTGGTGGCTATTAATTGGACAATTTGCAACCTTCTTCCCAAACCACAAGGAAATAAAAGTTAGATTGCATGGCGATGGGATGCAATCTATCGAGCTATAGTCTTTCTTAGAGGCTATAATTGACAAATAGTTGTAGTTACACAAGCACACCAAAAATTTGTGAACGAAGTGTCTTGAAGAACTAAGTCAAACTTGTGGCTTACCCCCAATGATGAAAGAATACTGTAAGGTTGTTTTCATCGCCAAAGTTTCCCAAAATTGAACCAGAGGATGAGGAGTCTTAGATGCACACAAGTGGTTGGATTTAGGGTTGCATCCTCAAGAAATCGCTTCAAATTTATACCCAGAACTGGAAATATAACCTTTTACTGTTGATCTTAGGTGAGGCAATTCCCTAGAAGCATAATTTTATTGTTGTTCAGCCTTCATTCCTTGCCCAAAAATGCTTGTTTTATAGACCAATATGTCCATATTTGATTTTGACCCTTGTTACTGTTGCCATGAAGGGTAGGACAGTCCAGATAATGGTAGAAATTGATTCAATGTTTCCCATAATTTATGATTAGGTGTTTCTTCATTCCTTTTGAGGTCTAAATATTACCTAGAAATGACCTAAAACAACCCACGTCTCCTTTATCAACCCATAGAACTAAGTTACTAACTATGAATTCCTACTCTTTGCTCTACAATTAAATGTAAGGCGCACTCCACTCCCTTTATCCAACTTGTGTGAGCTGACATCTTGCGAATGAGGTTGCAAACTTGGTAGCTCACCCACTATACAAGTCGCGATTCAAGAGGGAGGCTATCTGGAAGGAGATTCAGTCATTATTTGCTCCATATGAAGAGATACATCAAATCTGAACCACTCTCAGTCATATCAATTCGTTAGCACCATCAAATAACCTTGGATGGGCGCATTAAAGAATAGAAGACACTCCTTCAACCTTTGTGAGCTGCTTAAGAAAGGGTCAAGACCTTCTATGGAGAGTTGAATTACACTTGGAGAATATTTATTTGACATTTGGGAACATACATCAGCTGCAAACCAAAACTAACATTTCCAGGCATGTGAATATCAGCCATAGATTGTTGAAGTATATTTCAGTATTGGAGAGGAATATTGTTCAATATTCACGTGTCTCTATCCTCATTGGGGGGCGCACCAGTCAAGTCTAGAACTGCTCAGTCACTTAGCAGGAATGTACTCAATTTAGAGTTTAAATATCAGTTTGAATTGTTATGTTATGAATGTTGTAAGTGAAGTTATGTCTGTTGTTAAATTATTATTGAAACTTAAATTTTGGGAAGGTTAATCTTTATAAATTTATGTAAATCATACTAGTTCCATTCATGCATGTTAACATGAACTTTTATGATAGTTCCAATGACATCCATCAACATATATGATGTGCTCATTTAGGAAACTACAAATCAATTTAGTCCCCTTGGCAGTAAGAATGTAGCAATAGTATTCCATTTGGGAATGCTTTAGCATGGTTTAATTTTTAAGAAGCACAAACAACCCTATTTTGGCATCATAAAAGCCATGGATCAGCAATATGAGGCCTTTATGGTCACTTCTAGGTGATTTAGAGATCGTAACATCCATCAATCAACAATAAGAAGCAATGAAGGTCAAGTTTGGCACTTCTTTGCCCTCAAAGAACCTCATCTTTCAAACTTGGGTGTTCATGCGGGTTGGAGAATTAGTGGAACACTGTTCTTTGTAAATTTGGATGTTCCATTGAGTCACAACAATAGTAATCAACCCTAAAAAAATATTTCTAGGCATGCTTATGTATGAAATCAGCCATGAAGGGTCTGTAATCAACTTTTCAACCAAATATGGGTGCGTTCTTTAACAATTTTTGGCATATGCCAGCTTTGATATAACCTCGTGGAGAAGTGAGTTGGGTTGTAGCAGCAATTCTGGGAGGATTGGAAGGTACAAACAACCATTGAACAAGTAGTATACAACCCTAAAACCTTAGAATTTGGGTGTTGGTCCATTCCTTGTGCAGTGATCAACATCATGTAGGATTTTTGTGCCATCTAAAGGAGATGTCCCATCAGGATGTTCCTTAGGAAGGTTCTCCTACCATTTATAACATCCTGCTAGCCATCCTTCTTTGTTAATGTGATGTTTTTCTTAGATTTACTACCCAACAATTTGGGATTCCATGTTGTTAATGAAAATTTAAATATCTAAAACCAAGAACCAAAACACTTAACTCTGGAAAATTATTAGAAACCTTGAATTGGAAAATTTAAAGGAATTTAACACAAAACCCTAACAACTAGTTGTGGGTTATTCTTTTTTCCATATTTCGTCATCCAATTTGATTAATAGGGTTGTCAAGGTTCCTTAATAATGGACCTATTTATGTTCTCGATTATCACAAGAAACAATATTGCGGTAGCCTCATTGGAGTTCATTCCCTTTGGAGTTAGGGATTGAGGTGACTCCCTGGCAATTTTACTAGTTACCTCATGAGGTGGGCCCACTCCTTCAAAATTACGCTATCAAACACTTTGTACATGTTATTAAATAAATTGGCTATCCTCATCTAACTCAAAGAAAAAAGTTTAATTTTTGTTGACTGGTAATCCTAATATTGATCATGATGCAAAGGATGAGTTGCAAGAAATTTTTTAGGCTAGGGAAGATGGAATTTCAATTTTTTTTAATTACTTAGAAAGAGAAATGTACAATGCATTCACCCAAAACTTCATCTAAATTGTGTGTCTATCTGTGAGAGACCCTACCTTGCTTATATAGATAAGCAAAGGGATAGGGTTTACACACTGATACTCAAGATGACTGAATAAACCATAAACTAGAGTATCCACCTTGCATTAGTAGACCACCTAAAAAAGTGTGCCACTTCCAGAAAAAGTGTGCCCCGGTGCATGAAATCATGTGATTTCCTTGTGATATGTGCCATGTTCCTAGAATAATTACTCTAATCCATGTGGTAGACTATCTAGTGCACTGTGCTAAAAACAAAGACACCCTAAAAACAACACTTATGTTCTTAAGAAAATATAAAATATATCTGATCATATTCTGGAAAAGTGAAAACAGAAATAAAAACATGTTAATTAGGGTGCAAGCACCATGAACTTGAAGTCATGCATGCACCTCATATGCAGAATCTATATAAAGAGTTGGGGCTCATAGTTGCACCCTCTAACTACTGTGTATGCTCTACTGAAGGAGAAATCACTCACATAGAAATCACTGATGCTCATCCTTCATTGTCATCAATCATGTGCAAAAATCCTGAGGTAAGATTGTTGAAACACGCCATGTATGCTAGAAGAATATGTGTGACTAGGTGATTACAGGTAAAACCCAACTTTCATTTTTTATGAGGAAAGTGTTCTCCACCCAGCCAAGTTCATCCCTCAACATCTCAAAATTCTCCTTAATCAGGGGCTCTGTCAAAATATTTTCAACTTTTGAATAGGAGTGAATGTACTCAAGAACCATTGTTCCCTTTGAGCTTTGTCCTTGAGGACACGGTATAGGATATCAATGTACATGGAAAGATCATAAAATATTGAATTATTAGAGAGCCTGATACACCTTTTATTTTCACAGGATATAGTACACAATTGTAGGCTCCAACATCTAATTGGTCAACTCCAGTAGATATTCAAGACCAAAGTATTAGGAAACTAGATCAACAAACTAGCATTACCATGGTCATTTACAACAGCAAGTAATCTAATTGTTTTACGAAATTTATAAACCAAAATCATGAAAGAACAAACTACAACAGGGTGGTAGAGATAATTTCAATTCGAGGGAGATAGGCCATGACATCTACAGCAGTGTGTCAACCATATGTTTGATGAAACTTTAACCACATTCCCAGGCAGTGAAAGAAATTTGGTGTCTAATGAGGACCAGTGTCATCAAAGTAATAGCAGAGCATAGTAGACAAAGTGATGAAGAAAGTCTAAACCAAAAATAACTCAATAAATCAGACCACATCTGCTTGGGGACATTACAAATGGTATCTTAATGCATTGAAAAATAGGAAGAAGCATCATTCAGTATGCTTTCACCGCTTGTTTGACACATAGGTACATTGCTGCATGAAAAATATTTCATTTTGGGGATATGTCCAGACACAAATTTACCATTTTTTTCTATACTCTTATCATTATTATCAATCCAATTTTATTATCTTTAACCCTTTATTTATCCTCAAAACCAGGATTCATGCTCAAGGTATTTTTTATGAGTATTGGTTTATTATGAACCACATTAGATTAGCTGAGATTCTGCTGTCAATATTCATGGCATCTAATGGAGAATCAGCGGTAGGAAAAGTTAATGTCAACGTTTCAAGCCAAGCGCAGCTCATCATCAAGACATAGCGATGCCTGGAAGATTATTCATCTTTCAAAGGTGTATTGATACAGGAAAAACTCAATCCAGATGGGCTCCCTAGGTCTTAGTTTGTCGATTTGATTTGGATCCGTTTTATAGAGTTTTTGAAATTAAATTTTTTATTAAGTTTTCCTAATGTTTTTAGTGAATTATTAAATTTAGTTAATATATAGATATTAAGTTTAATACTTAGGTTTACTTTAGATTTTCACCTATTAATGTTTTTAGTATAATAAACCTAGTAATTGCTAATATTAGTTTAATTAGAATTCTTGTTTTAATGTATTATAATTTTTATAAATAGTTTTATCTTAATAAAGGTTTATATGAAATTTTATTTTTTTTGTCAATAGTTTAGTTTGTTAGTGAATTAGATACTATTTATTTGTGTTTGTTTGATAATTAATTATAAATCTATTTTAAGGTTTTAAAAATTAATAAATTAATTTTTAATATTTATTCTAATTTCCAATAAAAGCTTTTATTTTAATTTTTGTTTTTAATTTTTAATCAAAATTTTAAATGGTGTAATTACTTTATTAATTATTCCCCTTAGTTTAGGTTTATTTTATTAAAGTTATATTCTATAATTTTAGTTGTATTATTAAACCAAGAACTTAGTTAAGCTAGTTTTAATTAGTTATCATTCAGTTTTGTTAGGTTAGGTAACCAGGATCGACTAATAGAAAGACCGTCATCCTTGTTTAGGCAATTAGGGTTTTTAACTATCTCAATTGCTTTTCTAATTCTTCTTCTTGACCAATTGTCAACATGTGCTAGCACCTGCGTATCTTCGATTTTTATTGGGTGCTTCGTGTTGTGAGAGTGTTTTGCTAAAACCGACTTATGTGTTCTATTGAGACGTATATCAGCAGAGTGCTCTTTAACCCTAGTTCGAATGGACCGTCCGGTTTCGCCTATGTAGGTTTTCCCACATTCACAGGAAATCAGGTAAACCCCCTTTCTAAGACTTGGGTCGATTGGATATTTTACCGACCTAAGGAGCTTCTTGATACTGTTTGGAAGAGAGAACATAGAGTCAATGTCCTTCTTTTTTAGGTGTTTGGCAATTTTGTCTGTGATCCCTTGAATGTAAGGCAGGAATGCCTTATGATCACCCACTTTCTTCTCTTTGGATAAAACCTTTGGTCTATTTTCGTGGGCTTTAGTTTTCTCGAGGGCTTTGTTGATTTGAGCTAGGTTATAACCATTACTGAGGAATACGTTGCGTAGGTGTTCTTTCTCAGAGTCTATGTGGTCATTATCAGAAACCATAAGGGCCCTCGTGAACAGAGTGTTAAGGATACCCATTTTTTGGTTTGGCTGATGATGTGAAAGGGCGTGAAGGTATTGTTCTGTGTGAGTTCCCTTCCTGTAGACCTTGTGGGCTATGCTTCCATCCTGTTTTCTGATCAATAATGTATCAAGAAAGGGGAGTGCATTTTTTTCCTAAAACTCTTTCGTAAATTTGATGGACTCACTTTGCTTGTTTAAATGCTCAACAATTTTTTCTAGTTCTTCCTTACCATGAGCCCATATTAAGAACGTATCATAAACAAACCTGGTCCACCATTCTAGTTTTGGGTTAGCAGAGTTCAAAGCTTTTTGCTCAAAGTTCTCCATGAAGAGGTTAGCTATGATGGGAGAAAGGGGAGAACCCATAGCCACTCCACAAGTTTGTTCATAAAGTTCACCTTTGAAACTAAAAGATGTGGACTTGAGACAAAGGCCTACGGGTTTGGAGGTTTCAGGATCTGTCACGTCTTCTATGACTTTGATGGCTTCCGTGATGGGGATCATCGTGAAGAGGGACACAACATCCAAGCTCTAAAATATCTCATTCTCCTCCATGTGTGTGGATTTTATTTTCTCAATAAAGTAAGATGAGTCTTTAATAAACGAGCTTGTGTTTCCTACTAATGGCTTCAGTTTGTTGGCCAAGAACTTTGCAATCCTATAGGTTGGTGAGCCTATGGTATCTACAATGGGTCAGAGGGGGGCCCCAGGTTTGTGGATCTTAGGAAGACCATAAATTCTTGGAACCAAGGGGTTAGAGATAATGAGTTTTTTCTTTTATCTCTTCATCCAGGGAGGATTTCTTTATGGCTTCAGTCACTTCCTTGATGATTCGATTCAAAGGCTTTCTATTAAGTTTCTTATAACAACCACTAGATTCTAAGTGTGCTTTCATCTTATCATCATAGTCCTCTTTGTTAAGAATAATCGTAGCTCCACCTTTGTCAGCCTTCAGGATCACAATACGATCATTGTTTTTGAGTTCTTTAAGGGCCCTGCTTTCTTCCCTGGTAATATTAGGTCTGGGTGGTTTTGCTCTTCTTAGGGTTACAACACAGTCTTGGAGAACTTCTTTTGCTTCATTTTCTGGTAGGTGTCTAATGTTTTCTTCTATGCTGCAGATGATGTCTTCGACAAGAATCTTTTTGGGGGCAATGGAGAAATTAAGGCCTTTCTCAAGAATTTTTTTGGTGGGTGAGTTTAGTACAAAGTTTGAAAGGTTGATGACCAATCTATTAGGATCCTTAATTTTATGGTTATTGTTATCTTCATTATGGTTTATTTTATTCTTTTCTTTAAACAAATGGCTCCTATCTCTTGTTGGTGTGCTCTTGGGGTTCATCCAGCCTTCATGTATTGGGTGCCGGCCACTGTGTTCCTGTGCGTTGGCCGTGATGCTCAACCTAGAAAATAGGCAAGGGTTGGCTCTTGGGGTTCCAACTTCTACCATCTCACCAACTACAAGGTTAAGCGTTTCCTCTAGGGTTGCGTTGGTATCAATGTTTTGGTCATGATTTATACTAGCCACGCTCTCTTTATTATGTCCGGCAACAAAATCTCTATTCACTCCATATTGTGGACAGTTCAGTTCTGTGTTGTAGTATGAGAGTATGGGCACTGTGTAAGTGCCATTGGTTTCCTCAATTGTTGTGGGAATTTTTGTGGCTAAATCGTTAAGGATGTGTGCTGCATTGGAATATCCAATGTTTGTTATGTTTGCTGTGGGAAAAATAAACTCATTTCCGTGAATTTCACCTATTGCTGAGCCAAGTGCTGTGTTGGTGGCTATGGTCATTCTGCTATGTTGTTCCCAGTTGTCCTTCACTCCATTTTTTAATGTGTTGGCTGCGTTGATTTGGTCACGATATATATTAGCCAAACTCTCTATATTCATTCCTTCACGTCTGGCCATGATATCTCTATTCTCTCCAAATTGTTTACGGCTCAGTTCAGCGTTGTAGCGTGAGAGTATGGGAACTGTGGGAGTTCCGTTGCTTTCCTCACTCGTTGTGGGAATTTCGTGGGTCTCTCCTGTGGATAAATCGTGAAGGATGTGTGCTATGTTGGAATATCCTGTGTTTGCTGTGGGAATATCAGACTCATTTGTTGTGGTTCTATGAATTTCACCTATTGCTGAGCTACATGCTGGGTTGGTGGATATGGTCATTCTGCTGTGTTGTTCTCGGTTGTCCTTCACTCCAATTTTTATTGCGTTGGAATCCATCCCCAGTTCCATAAAACTATCACGCAAGTCTTTGCTTACAGTGAGATCGTGGTTAACCTGTAAGTGGCCGAAACGGTCTTCTTGTTCAAGCTTCAGTAATTTAGCCTTATGCTTAGATTTTAACTTCTTAAATATCATCTCCACTCTTCTACTTGAGCACCGATCCCAGAAATCCCAAGTCATCTTATCTAGTGAATTTACTAGCTGGATGTGTAGCAGTAGGAGTTGGTGGTCCAGTTTGTCCAAGGAGAATAAAAGACTTCCAATCTAATCACGAACCAGCATGAGACCCATCTTTTTAAAGAGCCAATTATTGTGATTGTTTTTTAGTGAATGGGAAATTTTGGCGAAGGTGGGAATAATATTACTGTCCCTGCATTGTTTCAGAAATGAAAGATGGGCAATCTTTTTGTATTTATCAATACGAAGTTTTTCCAGGCGTCTCAAGTTTCTCAGGGTTTCCGCTCCATACCGGTTACAAATTAGATTAGCTGAGATTCTGTTGTCAATAGTCATGGCATCTAATGGAGAATCAGTGGTAGGAAAATTTAATGTCAATGTTTCAATCCAAGTGCGGCTCATCATCAGGATATAGCAATGCCTGGAAGATTATTCATCTTTCAAAGGTGTATTAATACAGGAAAAACTCAATCCGGATGGGCTCCCTAGGTCTTAGTTTGTCGGTTTGATTTCGATCCTTTTTATAGAGTTTTTGAAATTAATTTTTTTATAAAGTTTTCCTAATGTTTTTAGTGAATTATTAAATTTAGTTCACCAAGTTCACCAAGCAAAATAAATGCACTTACTTAGATTCCCTTCATATCCCTGTTCTAATTTCTTAGTGAAATTCTTCAAATTGGATCTGTCATGGGTTCTGTGAGGCTGCCCCGAATGAGCAGGTTTCAAACGTTGAATTGTTTTCATATTGGTTCTCTGATTTATGATTTTTTTTCATATTGGTTCTATGATTTATGACGTTCAAATTGATAACTCTCATGACATTCAAGTTGATAACTTCCACTTGGCTTCGTGTCAAGTCCTATTGCAGTGCTTTCTAATGCATCACCCTCCTAAAAGGTTTGCAAGTGCCTGGAAATTTCCAAGTAATTCAATATTCTCTGGACAATCAAAACCAAACCCAGGAAAAATATGGCGGAATGAGGCAGAGAATTGGTGAAAAGCAACAATGGTTCAGTTGCTTTGAGAAAAAAATGAAAAAGATAACAAATAAATAAATTTGTACTTTGCACTCCCTACACCTATCCTCGTAGGGAATGTATGAAAAGTATTAGAGATAATATTTTATGAATTACAAAGGCTATGGAGGATCAAATCATGTGCATTCATGATATGGAAACTGATTCATTCTCATTTTCAGAGGAGAAATAAAAATAGATCATTTGGGCATTGAGAAGCGGTATGGTCCAATGTCCTAAATATTACTCCCAAATTCATGCATATCATAGGCTGAAGCTTTCAAAGATGATAAAGGAAATTATAATATAGATACTTCTTAAATTTCATCAAGAACTATTAAGCTTAAGTTGGGTATAAAATTAAATTACAGTGATCTACGAAAGTCTTGCAGACTTGAAGGAAGATATGGCATAGGTATGGTTATTTCCCCATTACTCCCTCATAAGTTGGAATCAAGGTCTAGAATTTTTTTAGGGTGTAGGGTACATGTTCCTTTATATTCCCATACAATTTAATAAAAAATATTAATTTTAAGGGAGTCAAATAATTCAATTACAATCATGTGCAAATCAGTTAGGAATCTTGGGGAATCAAGAAGCAGCTTTGGCATGGGTACGATATCTTGACTCATACTCCCAGATGGTTTTAAATCAATTTCTAAAATTTTTAAGCGTGGTATAGGAAATGTTCCTCCATCTATTCATAAAATCTCATTATAAGTGGAAGAGTTTAAGGAGGAAAACAAATTCAAATACAGTCCCCTAGGGAAAAAGTACTATGACTTCAACAAATGGAATCATGAAGCAAACATAACTAAACCACATTGTGTAATAGTTGATGGACAATTCAAAGTATTAAGAGTTTGTATGAAATCAACAAAATATGAAGATGTCATTTGCACAACAAAGCAAGTTATTTTAGATCAAGTTTGCAGGAACAAAGTGCATAATTAGCATAGGGGCTGAATGTGAGAGTTTAAGGGATAACAACCCAAAGCATATTGAGTAGTCTAAGCAAGGCATGGAAGCTATAAGTAAACAAAAAATTAGACCAGTAATTACAAAATTGAAAGGTACATGCAATAGAGGAATATCATCACTATTTCGTTACAAGAGACACAAGTCACTAATATATTCATATTTCAAAATTCCCGTGTATAAACTTCTTGCTGCAATTGAGTTTTCCCTACTCTGGTTTTACTCTTTATTGTGGAGAAGTTTTATGACAAATTCCTTTTATTAAAAATGAATGTTTCTATATATTCACATGAATCATCCTAACTAGTATGAATATTTCCATGAATAGTTGATTAGGAAGGCTTGAACTGGATACTATACACGAATTAGGGTTTTCAAGCTTCTCTTTCATGCAAGGTGAATTGGATTTCATGAGGTGTATATATTTCATGTCAGAAAATTAAATTTTTGTAGGAATATAGCTCTCATGCGAGGAAGCAATACCTACATTACTACAAAAACAAATATTTGCATGAAAAATCCTAAACATTTTGACATATCTATTGTTATCAAATAAAGAGGAATCTTCTAACAACAGGATGGAGTCAATTCAAAGGGAATGGTTATTGGTGGTTCTATTGTTCATATAAGAAGCAACTCACGGTCTTGCAAACCATAGTTCATTTACTATATTTTAGAATCCCATGAAAAACCCTTCCGAGTTTGTTGTTCACTCAGAAAATTACAACAAAGTGGTATATGGTACTCAGGTTTTGATTAGCTTGCACTTCAGAATGATGTCTAAACTAGAGGAGTCTAGTTTGTTCATATATAGTACCACTACATGAATTAATCCTCTTAAATGGCCAAAATCACAATGGTGTAATCTCTGTATTAGAGTGAAGGAATTAATAGCAAGAATATAATTGCATCCCCAACTCCCATGACAATAGTTGCAGCAACAAATTAGGTAGCAGTAACACCTTGTGAACACCATATGAAAAACATCACCAAAAACTAGAAATTTAATGATGAAGATATTGTATTTTGGGGTGGCAACAAAGGATATCTTGCAACAACTTATATGAGATGGAGAAGAACTATCTTTTTTAACATGTTTGATTTACTATACAAACTGCAAGCTATAGCACTTTGAAAATACACAATTTTCTAAAAGAAACTATATTTCCTTTGTAGAAGGTCAGGATGTGTGTATGGAAGGTGTTAATGGAAGGTTGAAGCATATGATTACAAGGAATATGTGGAGGAATCTAAAATATGAGCATGTAAGAGGAAATGGAATCATGAGACAAATAAATAGTTTTGTTGCATGAGGACATGCAAAACCTTAGAGTTTAGGGGTATGATGGGCCTTGTAAATGGCACATTATTTGGTCCATCTTGGTTATAACTAAGGATTGTTAGGGAGGAATAAAAATCTAAGTTCCATAAATTATAATAAACATTATAATATTCCTTCATAAAAGTTAATGCACGTTTGTTGAATGAATATCTTGAAATTTGATTAGTAATGTTTGCTTATTTTGCTTCTTCCTTTGATTTATTTAATGAGATAATGGTATAATATTTTTCAAAGAATTCTAGAGTTGTGGTGGAGCTCTATGTGGAATAGATCAATTCACAGCAACCAGATAAATATCCTTAAAACATTTCACTAAACAAACAAGGACGTGATTGAGATATTTAAGGGATTATGTTCCATAGTCTAAATGATAGTTTCCTAGCTTAGGATGTAATTATCACTTCATTAGTGTATGGAAAGACAAAAGGAATTTTTTATTTTGCATTTCAGAAAAATCAAAAATATTTTAAGTCTTGTAGTTTCTCAAATTGTTAAAAAAAAGGTTTCATTAGTTTTCATTTACAAAGAAAAAGAAAAAAATTGCATTGTTAGTTGCATTCACTTTGAAGTTTTTATACATCATTTTCTTTCACTTTGTTGAGTATATAACACCATTTAGTCTCATTCCGCTACCTTGAGTAATGCAACCATTAAAAAGAACGTTTAACTTAAAATCTATTAGTAATTTTATTTTTATAGGTTCGAGCATCAACTAGCTTAGGCTAGGTTTTTGGACTAGGAGATTTAAACTGTCCAAAAGCACTTTGATTTCAAACATAGTGGCCTATCTTTAGGTAAATCCACTTCTTCAAGAGACAATCTGGAAATATCCTCTCACACAGGAGTTAAGCACGAGGCCACGTGAGAGCTCGGTTGAGGAGATACCCCTCCACTTCCTTGTTCGATCATTTACCAGGATTGGTATGTGTTTAGGTATCTTAACAATACCACTTCTTGGGCCCCATGAAGTTCCAATATTGATAGGGTTTCGGGATTAGCTACCCTTCCCATACACATCAATCAGGCCGGTGATTGTTCCTTTGAAATTTCGTTGTAGATTTGCTAGCCTTAGTCTCCAGACACTAGGATCTTACACAGGTGGTATTGGAAGGATATTTCCAGTACAACTAGGACAGACTTGGAAGGTAACCTCAGTTGATAATTTGGGAGGGCAGTTGGGTGATTCCGGCGCTTGCACCTAGATAACTCTTCACGAGACGCAAAGTAACCGTCCTTTGATCTTCACTGGTTGGACCTAGGCCCTAATCATCCAATGATTTCCTTTGGAAGGTGTATCTTTTATCTGGTGTATCTTTGTTACTTAGGAGAGTTTTAGTGTGTGATGTTTGGTTTGTTTGTGCTTAGTTGGCCTTTAGATTTGTGAGTCAAATTTATAGCTGTGGAGGATGAACCTCTCCGTAGGTCCAAAAGGTTGCAAAACCTTCCTCCATCTGTTATAGTGGAGCCTAATTTTGAAGTTAATCATGGATGGGTTTTGTTTACCAAGTTTAAATTTTCTAGCCTATAGAATTCATGTCATCATGGATATCTTACAAATTGTATTGATTTTATTTCTATTTTCTCATGCAGGTTTCACTTTGGGTTTCTAGATTTATTTGATATTTCAATTTTGAACTATTCAATGAGATGCCAAACACCAACCATGGAAAGAAAGGATCAAAACAGAGGGATGTATTATCATACTTTCAAAAGCCTCAATCCAAGAATCTAGATTCTCTTCATGATTCAAACTCTTTTGAGCAACCCATCAATGAGATAGATGTCAACACTTCTGAGAATGCATCTAATAACCATATAAAAATGATAAAACATGTTCCTCTAGTGAACAAAGTGAGATAAATGCAATTAAACCAGAAATTGGCAATGATAATGTTGAAGTTTTTTCCTTGGGAGGCAACACAAATCATTCACAATCACGAAAAAGGAAGAAAGGCCAATGGGACGTAGGGAGAAAATTCCAATCGAAATGGGCCTCAAAATTTCCTTTTATTGAACCAACAACTCCAATAAATGAGAAGGAAGCTCCACGTGAAGTTAAATGCATTGTATGTAGTTGGAAACTGGGTAAGACAGTAAAATTGCAAATGAAGTTAGATACAATAGAGAAACACCAGGAAAGATTTATGTCAAGCAAATTGAAAATGGTGAGAATTCTATTACCAAATGGAAATATTCTGAGGAATGTCGCCATGTCAAATATCAAGAAGAATATAACACACTTAATAAGTAAGAGTAAACTTGAGGCGAGTGGAGGTACTATCACATCTCTATTTGGAAAAACAATGGAAAGAAATTTACTATCCAAGACAATGCAATTAAGCATTGTGTCTCACATCTTATCTAGAGGTTGTCCTATGAAAGATTATCAAGATTATAATAAATGTGTATCTTTTCTTGATGTATCGAATTTTCCATCTTCTCACTGGTCTGTAACGAGTGGTTAGGAATGGGAAAAATATCTATCTCAAGTAGAAAAGGATGATTTGAAAGAGAAGATTGCAAATGCCAAAAACATTTCACTATCTTTGGATGAAGTTACAACTATTGATAATAATTCATGGGTATGCATGAGTATTTATATGATTAATGGTCATATTAGGAATTCATATCTACTTGGGATTCAAAAAATGAAGAAGAGTTCTACAGCTAGAAATATTTATGAACTTGTTATTAAGACTTTCAAGGAAATTTGTGCTATAGATGATCTAATGATCGCAAAAAGGTTGGTATGTGTTGGAGTAGATGGAGCATCAATCATGCAAGCACAAAGGAATGGAATTTGTGTCAAACTACAACTATTAGCTTCACCATTTATGATCGGTATTCATTGTATGGCTCATAAGATGAATCTTTCATTTAAAATAGGAAACAAGTTTCCACTAGTTTCAAAAGTTGAAGAACTTGTACATGAGACTCATGCATACTTTTGTCGTAGTCCGAAGCGATTTATGGAGTTTCAACAATTTGCAGATGGTATTACAAATGGAAAAAAACTATTAAAATATGTTGATACAAGATGGATTTCTTTGAATGGACCAACTCAAAGACTATTTAGTGAGTACAAATCATTGGTAGGGGTGATGTATGAACATCCATTTAGTGTAGACAAAGCTCAATATCTTCTCTTTCGACTAACTGATATAGAGACATTATTAACATTGGTCAGAATTCCTCCTTTGCTTCATGAAATGAATGTCCTTGTGAAAATGGCTCAGATTCGTACAATGTATATTGCAGAGTACACAAATGCAAGGAAATTAGCATGCCATGCATTGGATAATTTGTATACGATGCCGAGGTCTTTTACAAGTCCAATGTTGAATGGTTGGACTACTCTCATTGATATAAAAAAGATTGAAAAATATTTGTAGTTTGATGAAAAAGGGAGACTATGTATGGAAGTGCGTGGGTATATGGTTCACTTTCATTATGTTAGTAACACTACTAGATTTCGATCTAAAATCCGACGGTTTTTTCCGACGGCGCGCGGATTTTTTATTTTAACAATGCCAAAAATCAGGAAGATAATTTTTTTTTTGTAATGGTGGTGATAAGCGTCGCTTAAGCGACGGCGCTTCAATTACTCAATCACTTACTAATGTCTTATCAATCATTTAATAATTTGTCGTAATTGGTTTATTATTTAAAATGGAAAGCGACGCTTAAGACATTATCCCACACACATTAAAATGGAAAGGCTAGGTTCATTTTTCATACAAGTACTGTTAAACAAATGGCAAAAACAGTGGAAGTCTCCATCATCATCATCATATATCATCACCATCACCATCAGTACCATCGTCACCATCATCATAATCATCATCACCATCATCATCATCGTAATCATCGATATTGACATCTTCATCCTCATCATAATCATCGACATCGTCATCATGGCTAGCATCATCATCATCGTCATCGCCATCATCATTAGCATCATCATCACCATCATCATTGCCATCATATTCCTCATCA
>LPNX010758347.1:15673-29122 GCA_001517045.1 Pseudotsuga menziesii | reverse complement strand
GATGAAGATGGACATGATGAAGATGATAATGATGATCATGGCGATGTTTATGATGATAATGATGGTGATGGTGATGTTGATGATGAGGAAGGTGATGATGAGGACGAGGAGGATGATGATGATGATGACAATGATGGTGATGAGGACGATGTTCATGATGATGACGACGACGATGGTGATGATGATGTTCATGATGTTGATGGTGATGATGATGATCATGTTGATGATGATGATGATGGTGATGATGACGCTGATGATGACGATGAGGATGAGGATGATGATAATGATGATGAGGATAATGATGATGGCGATGGTGATGATGATGATGAGGAATGTGATGATGATGATGATGAATTATTTCACTACAAGAGGGATTTATTATTTGTGTATCATATAAAGCACCTGTGGGAGCATCAGATGTCGCCATTGAAGGAGCTAAGGTTGCCACTATTGGCATGATACTGGAGACATGATGCATTGGAAAATGTAGCAGGTCATTAGGGCTATGGAAGAGGTTGCAGTAGGTCACTAGTGGAAATCCCTAGCCATCGTTATGTACCAGATCCCTCTCTCCATCACCAATCAGTGTACAATTAGTAACTAGTTTAATACTAATACTTCTAGTAGTAATAGTATACACACATTCTATATCATTTTTGTGATACCAATTGATGTATTTTAGATTAATGAACCTACAAACCTTATGTTTTATGTGGAGTGTACACCAAATTGAAGAATAGAAGCATTATGATCCCAAGCATTATGTCAAAATTATGTTGGCGCTATTTTTTGGTTTCACATATCGCGCACGCGATTTGTATGAATATAACGCGCTCGCGTTTTGTGTTTATATAACCCACACGCGTTTTGTAGTGTTAAATCGCGCGCGCGTATTGTTAAATTCAAATTTTTATTCCCTCCAAATGATAAGGGCGAGCTTCCACCCATGCTTTCGTGGAATTCCTATTCCTATGTGTCTACTTTGTACTTTGCTTCGGATTAACATGCCTATGCCTTGGAGTATGATAAACCATGGCAAATTCAGCATTATATCCATATTTTCAATATGCTCGTGTTTAACGGTTCGTTTGATTATGCTGCACACCTCCATTTTTTATGAGATTTTAGAAACAGATATGGTTTTTTTTGTAGATTCTAAATATGTAAATTTTAACAAGAATACATAATTTTTTCTATTTTTTTCTTATTTATCTTTTGTCATCACTCCTCAACCCAAAAAACACACTGTTAGTGTTTCTCCTATAACTTTTTTAATTCTTGATCACTTCAAACAAAAATTGTATGGTGCACAAGTAGACACTAACCTCTACGTTCTATCAAAACCCCATTTCATGATTTTTGCATTAAGACCTTCAAAGGCTGCACCCACAAAACACGTACCAATTTCAAGGTTTTCTCACTTAGACAATTATAAAAATATTATAAAATTACTAATTTAATTTTCAAAAAATAACGCCGCACTAGTGCTATGGGTTCTCTACATGGATGCCAATTTTTGTAGCTTGATTCTATCATTTAGGCCCTCAAAGGCTGCACCCACAAAAACATATACCTTATAATTTCCCTGAAAAATAAAAAGTTCCTGTTAGGAAAAATGAAATTTGACATAGCTATGGAAAGTTTCGATACATAAAAGTTATATATTCGGAAAGGTGATTCAATTTACTACATTTCATGTGTTTTACTCAATGCAAGATATTTTGCATAAGTATCTCAAAAAATCCAAGTAAGTTGAGGGATGCCTGATTTTTCAGGTTTCTATTGCATCTAACGTGCACAAAAAGGTCCCTCATCTTCTTGCACACACCCATACTTGACTTTTGAAATTATTTTCAAGGAGGATTTTTACCCAATCCAATAGTTGAATGTACAATAATAAAAATATGTAATTTGATTATTTCAAAACCTCAATATTAACTTGACGATGTCTTTTATATCAGAAATCAGAAATAGGGGTTTTCTTGAGCACTTGCTATTTTCTTGTTGTTTTTCTGATCCCAATGTCGGGAATCAAAAATCGGGTTTCACCCTTGTAGACTCCGTTTTTGGATTTTTGATCCTCACCTTGATTTGTGTGTGTTTCTTTATATTCGATTTTATTTTGGATCAATGTACGTCGTCCGATCATATCGATCACTCCTTGTTCTTAGCAATTTCTTGGGTTTAATTTGTTGTTTTTTCAAACTGTTTTTGTTATTTTTTATTGTGTGTATGATAATAGTTTCTTTGGTTCCCACTGAAGAACTATGTTAATTTCCTCTGATGAATCCCTTGCATTTTCAGCTGGTAAGTGATTTTTTCTCTTCTCCGTTTTGTTTGTGGGATAAATAATCCACTTTACTGTTGATTTTATCCCCATATTCAACATGATAAACATGGCACAAAGTGCAATATCCAAAAACCTCATAAACAAGCCAAAATCTAGGGACCCCAATGCTGGTGTATATATTGATAGAGAGGGAGTTGTAACTGAAACCTTCACCCTGGATTTGGCTCGCATCTACTCTATCTTTGACAATGATGACCTTTTAGAGGTAGAGAATGATGTCTAGGCCTTCTAAAACATCGCCAAATCCCAAATCCATGTGATTTTTTCTCACCCACCTATCATGCCTTACACATATGTCATCCGTTGGTTGGTTGAACTTACTGACCCCAGCACACAGATCTTCAGGGATGCTAGTAGATCCCCTCTTGTCTCCTTCAAACTAGAATTCATTACAGGATTGTATGTCCTTAGGATCCCCCAATAGTTACTCACTGAAGAATTCTTAAAGAAGTCAATTCCCAAATTCAAGCTTGATGAATTGATCAAATATCGGATGGATGAGCCAACTCTTTATGCTTGTAGATCTAACAAAGAAATATCCCTTTTTTGGTTCAAAGAACCTAATTCATTGCTCGCTTCCATATTTCACAAACTATATGGCCTTCCCAACTGCTCACACTTCAAAACTGAATGGGATCCTATAGCCGATCACATCATTTCCACTGGCTAATCATTTAATTGGGCTCAAATACTATCAGTAGTTTTGAGGGATTTTATTTTGCAAGCACAGAAGACCAAATCATCCAAAAAAAATAAGTTTAAAACCTTTATGCTTATGTGGTAGATATCATTTTCTCCTCCTTTTCCTTTCCCACCATGAATCGGAAGTGGACCAAGCAAATTCCACATGTTCACATCTATTGTTTATCCTTGTGGGAGGACAATTATATTCCTCTGATTTATGAGTCTTCTTGGAAAAATATTTTCCAATTTTCACAATATTTTAAAAATATAAGATTTGCCATTTTTTACAATTTGTTTTAATGAAGTGAAATATTTGCCAAGATTTTACAATATCTTATAACTTAGTGAAATATTTGCCAATATTTTACAACATTATATAATAAAATGAAATATTTGCCAAATTTTTATATATACATATTATATTATTGATAACATCGCCTTCAAATTTTCCTATATATCGGAAAGATTCATCCATTTTTTATACATATAAATATAGGGGGGTTTCTTAAAATCATCCTTGATCTGAATAGAGTGTGGCCTATTAAATTTTTTCATGTTGTTTTATAATCCTAGAGTACCACAAATATATTATTATCCCAATTGTATATTTCAACATTACAAATTTTGTGTTAAGGAATTTTCCAAGATCTTATTAAATGCTTCGACAACACCATTTTCTTGTGGAAGATACAGTGTCATGTTTCAGTGTTGAATCTGGAATTCATCAATTAATTTTTCAATCAACTAATTCACAAACTGTGTGCCTTAATCACTTATCAAAATTTTAGGGCATCCAAATCAGGTCACAACATTGTCGAACAAAAATATTACAGTAGTCGCAATGGTACAATCATTTACCTGCACTACTTCAGCCCATCTGGTCAAGTAATTTGTTACGGTGATAATGTACTGTGCATTTTTTTTTTCCCAGTGGGTTGGTAGGACCCATAAAATCAACTTCCCATTTGTCAAAATCCTGCAAAGTCACTTGTTGTACCAATGACATTTCATCTCGTCACGATGGTTTTCCAATTTTTTGACAGATATCATAGTTGCGACAATAATCTCTAGCATCTACATGCAGAGTAGGGCACCATATTACTGCTTGTAAAATCTTACGCACTATTTCTTTTCCTTCATAATGGCCTTCTACGACACCAACATGTGCCTAATTCAAAACCATCGCTCTCTCATGTTTCATAACACAACAATGATGAATTTCATTTGGTCTTATTTTGTACAATTGTCGAGAAATTAATTGAAAGTATGCATCTCTTACTACTAATTGTTTCTTCTGCGTAGTACTAAATCCTTCTGGTGGATATATCCGATACTTAAGAAATGTACAATATCTCTGTAATGATCATCAAACATTTTTACGACAAACAGGTATGCTTCAAGGATACTATCGTTGAGAATTGCATGTTCTTCTCGACTTTCTAATGTCAACAGATGATCTAGTTCTGAATTCAGTCACCTCGGTTTAACAATAATTTAAAAGTCAAATTCCTGGAAGAGGAGAAGTCATAGAAAAATATCTCCCCCCCCCCCCCACCTCTCGAAATTGGCTTATTGACTAAATAATTCAATGCAGAATGGTCATTATACATATTGAAGTGTCCTTTGAGTAAGTAATGTCAAAATTTTTGAATTGCATATACCATAGAAAGTCCTTCTCTTTCTGTTGTGGTATAGTTATTCTGTGAAGTCGTTGATTTTCTACTAGCAATGGAAATATGATGATGAATAGAAAATTCCATTGGTTGTGCAGGTACAACACCTAGCGTGACATATGATGCATCGACATGCACATGAAACTCTTTCTCCTATCCTGGAAAGACTAATATGGGTGTTCTAACCATCATTTTTGTTAGAACATCCAGAATCTCATGACATTGCTCACTCCACTGAAACTTGACATCCTTGTTTAATAATTTAACCCATCTAGTTACATCTAAAAATAGGAACTATTGGCCCAAATTACAATCATGGTTTATTCCAAAAAGAAAACTATCATTTTAACTAACTCTTTACCAAAAATAAGTTGAACTCCTCTTTTTGACTTGCTGTATTCCTCTTTTCTCGCGGTTGCTTCCGACGTAGTCTTTTCTTTCCTTCTGTAGGGAATATTCATCTTGTCGAGCATTATTCTGGTTAACTTTTCCTAGGGTCAACAGGCCCCCAAAACTCAGTTATGGATCCTCTTGAGCCATATTAATATGAAATCTCATTCAGTGCAACCTTGCTCTAAAAATATTGAAATATTTTCACAACATGTTATGTTTCTTGTCACACTTCTTCTTGTACCGTCTTCAATTTTTCCACGAGTTTAGAACAAATATGTTCCAAATTTTTCATTCCGGTCGATCCCAAGGCTTATCACACATTTTCATGAACAAGTTCAATAATACCTATTACCTTTTCTGGTTCTGCTTACAACTTTACAACACGATATGTTCTTCTCTGATGTTGTGTTCACAGTTATCCTACTTGCTGCTGTAATTTCTTCATATCAGTAGCCTTGGCCATTTTCTCCTCAATTAGAAGCTTCTTTGATTCATTTCTAAGTTGTTTAAATTCTGCTTCAGCAGTATGTATTTTCTTTGTACCTATTCTATCCCTTTGCAGTCAATTAAGGCTTGACATGATTGTGAAACCTATTCGATTGCTTTGGCACAAAGTTCCTTTGCCTCTTCAATAGTCTTCGCAACCTTAGTTGTTACTTTTCTTTGCTCTTTTAGACTCTCGACAATGGAACCATTTTTTGGTGTACTTTCTGTTGACCTAGGTTTATATCCCTTGTTCATTAACAAAGACCAATATATCAACCCAACATAGTAGAAATATTTTGGCAACACCTGCGACACATATGAACTCTCGCCTAGGATATCTTTATTGGGAACTGCCAGAACCAGGTTTCTACAGTAATGTTAGGGATTTCCTTATTACAGCATTATAAGGTCACTCGACCAAAACCAGGAAATCTAATTATGTTTCATACATTCATTCAAGAAGATGGCTTATCGATCTATCGACATATATGACAGTATGTAACATAAGAATTAAAACACATTAACTACATTCCATACTATCATATCAATAGATGTGCGACACACAGACACAGACACACACACACACATAATTTCTTTCACATATATTCTGCTCGACACATTCATATCAGCTCATTCACAACATATATGCATTAAACATAAACAGATACATTAAATACACACAAACACAATATATAATGTGGAAACCCATATGGGAAAAACCAGAAAGGTGCTCTTCATTTGGCATGAGAAATTGTTTAGCACCTTTGGTCTGTGCACTCAGCTTGTAGACTCTTCTTTACAATTCATGTATTCTTTCTCGTCTTGTGCTCTCTAGTTTTTACTCTGTGTGTGTGTGTGTGTGTGTCTTCTCTTCTCTTGATTTATATCTCATTCGTCTGAGACTTAGTCGAGGATGGTCCACACACAACTTAGATCGATCCTATGACTGACCGACCTGCACGCACCTTGGATCGATGCTCTTATAGGATTTTATGCTTTTACACTTTATTTAACCATTGATTGACTCTCAACTATCAATCAAAAGGATGTCTTTCTAATTTAACATATCTCTTTATATCTAAAAATAGGCACTATCAGCCCAAATTACAATAATTCTTTATTCCTAAAAGCAAGCTTTTAGTCTAACTAACTCTTTACCAAAAATTAGTCGAAATACTATTTTTTACTTGCTTTTCTCCTCTTTCATCAGCACTTGCTCTGCCACAGTCTTTGCATGTATTACGATCAGAATCCTCAAATTTTTGAGCAAAATTATGTCTGAATTTTCCTAGGGCCAACAAGCAATGTACGGAGGAAGTCACTCTTTTATTCATGTGACAACTAAGTAAATTTTATATTCATTTCATCTTCTGAGAAGACTTTTTGACAAACTCCTTCTTGATTTCCTAAAAAATTCTTGACAAACTCCTTATTGATCGGGAAAATTATTGAACCATATTGTGTGACAATCGCACAAGATTTAGAGTCATAAAGGTCAATGCACCAACCAATGAATTCTACAAAAAATTGCATCCTTAGAACAACCATTAGTGGTACATAGGGGATTCACCTTGTTGAGCAATATCTTATCATGTTCATTCATAAAATGGGGTCTTTCAATTGTGAAAAATACAGTCAATATATTATAGGTATCAGGGGTGCAAGGAGAGTAGCGTATGTGGGGTTTATAAGTATTGGGTGGTGTAAAAGGGGTTTTCTAGTAAAAATAGGGAATATATCATAAAAATAGGGTTTTCTTAATTGGAAATATGTATTGGTAGGGGGCTTAACAAAAGGATTTTTGTAGGTAATTATTAATATCTATTGAAATTAGGGGCATTCTTAAATATACCATGAACTAAGGCGTTATGACATGGTTTCACTGAGTGAAGACCCCATGTAGTGGTAGCCATGATTCTCAAAATCACAAATCATATTTTCCAATCTCAAAGCCATTCCTTTCTTCTTCAAGAATCCGATGTAGTGCCAGAATTAATGTGACTATGTCAAAAACCTTAGCAAATGTATCAGACATATGGTCATTAGGGTTTATGGAAGTTGCAATAGGATTAGGTATTGGCAATGAGGGTACAGAGGGTGAAGCGAAGGGTACAAGTATTGGCATTGTGAAGAATATTCCTTTGTAAACTTGAGTGTGAAATATTTTACTGTAGGTAAAATACAAAAGGGAATGCTTGGAGGGTAAGAGGACACATAGAGCTTAGCTAGGGAATGTTTAGAGGGTGAGAGGACACAGAGAGCTTAGCTATAGAATTTTGAATTAAAAAATAAAGAGAAAGAGATTGGGATTATATAGAATATTTAAGTGCCTTAATTACAAACCATGTGTCAGGATTTGATAAGCGATTTAAACTGAAGGTAGGTCTAACATTCAATGATGAGACCATTAAATGAAGCAGAGAGGGCACATGGAAAAATCTTATAGGTTGCAAAATATAGATCATTTGGCTGTGTACAAGGAGAATCTCAAAAACTAGATACTGCTTCAGTATTGGGAGAATAAGGATTTATGAAAATACTTTCACAATCCTAAGTCACTTGAAGAGTGCCATGTGTTTGTGGCAGTCTTCATTCAGGATTTGTGATTTGGAAATAATCGGTGTACTACTTTTAAGGCCTAATTCATTGATATTCGTAGATCTACAAGATCACGAGGTATTGGTAATATGATGACTTGCAAGTTTGAAGATGTGTCTTCGAATTGTCACCTCACATGTCAAGTTGTCATTTGTCAGGACTGATTTGACGGAGTAATTATCGACCTATCCATGATACATCTTCCTTCCTTTTGGAGTTAAAATGATTTCATGATCGAGTGAAGGTGGTATTATTGAAACCATGTTTTCGATCTTGAACTCACATGGTGATGACATGTGTATGGAGTGATATCCATTCGGAGTAAGATATCTACCCGACCATTTGTACTCGGGCCCACTTGATGCCATCGAGTAAATAGATTACTCTGTTAACTTTTGTAAAACCCAGATTTACTGATATTTATGACTTACCGTTATTCACACTTTCATACACTTGAAATTCCTATACCAGGGCATGGTTATTGGGCATGACGTGTCGAAGTGGAAATCATATCATGTGGGCTTCACCCATGCAGGTTTGAATCCTTTCGTCCACGATTAAGGATCGCTATTTTCTTTTTCTTTTAACTTTTTAGATTTAGATTGTATAATGGATTCACATTTTGTGATGCGGATTGTGTACACTTAACTTGGAAGCTAGCCCTCACATGTTCGAATCTAAGAGTATTTTCTTTTACATTTTCATATTTAGATTACTTAATGGTTTCTAATTTTCAGATTTAGATTGTGTATGTATAACTTGGAAAACTAATCCACATAGGTTCAACACTCCTCAACCTTTTATGGTTTTCTCATTTTCAAATTCAGGTTGTTCAAATTTTTTCTTACTACATAGATGCATAGCCATATGTCTGTTCTATTCCTCTGGCTAGAATGCATCTGGCCTTCAATAGTGTGGTAGCAGAGTCCGGTAGATGAGATCTTGGATAAGCCCTGACTCCTTTCCAGTTAAACATAAAATGCAGTAGGAGCTTCCGCTACATCTTTGAGGGGATCCATGGAACATCATGCAATCATTGTAAAATCAATTTAATTATGTATAGAAATTTCCAACTATATGAAAGTGTAAATACGGGTAAGTAAGTCGTAAATATCAGTAAGTAAGTCTCGATCTTACGAAAAGTAACATAGTAAGCTATTTACTTAACGACATCAGTTGGGACTGTTATCACCCAAAAAGGGTTCACTACCTCATCTACCCCATTACATGGCTCATCTGTCCATTTTCCCACCATATCTCCATCAAAAACCCATAAAACCATGCAAAAAGCCACCAAAAGGCTTAAAAATGCCTCCAAAAGGCCATAAAACCCTCTTTTCCTCTAAAAATATCCAAAATTCCTCCAAAAAAGCAAAAAGCTCCAAAAAGGAAGAAAAAATATAAAATAATGAGGAAAATATGGAAAAAACCCTAAACAGCTGGAACCCTAACCCTAAAAACGCATGGTTTCCAATTATAAATAAGTGATGGAGACCCCTTATTTCATATCCACAATCACAAGTATCCTGCCTCTGCCAAAATTGCTCGTGAAATCTTAGCTTACCATTTAAGCTACTTTCACCATTGAGAGCCCCATTTGGCCCATCTCCACCACCGGAGAAAGAGAAGAAGCAGCTTGGAGCTCGGAGCCACCGACATCGGGCAAGCACAATGGACTTCATCAACCTTCACATCGGAGGTAATATCAATAAAGATCATTATTTACTTTTTATCGCTTTGTTTCATGTTATTTACTTTTTACTGTTTTAGCTTCAAGAACATATTTAGATTAGCTTTTATTTCCGTTTAACATTATTTAATTCATATATCATTGAACTGCTACTAAGGAATCCATTGTCCTTAGTAGGTGCTCATTCGCACAACCTAGGGTGAAATCCCTAGTAACAGTTTTGGCAACTCCGCTGGTTTATTTTTCAACAATTTTATTTTCTGTTTTTTCCTTTCGGCCGCCGCTTTCCGCCGCCACGAAGCGCGTTTTTTCCTTCCACAATCGCGGGCCGACCGCGACTTTCAACCCTTTACCCGCGGTCCGACCGCCGCTGTTAGCCTAAAACTCGCGATCTGAGCGCGACTGTTCTCTTAAAAACCGCGATCTGACCGCCGCTTTCATCCGAAAACCTGCGACCCGCGCGCCACTGTTCTCTTAACAATCGCGGTCCGACCGCGCGACTTAGCCCCATACCTGTGATCCGCTATCTGATTTTCGCACTTGTTTCTGCGCTGAAACGAAGCCTCTTTACTGCCATATTTCCTGCATCTGCACAGCCATCTGTTCCACTTGCAGCCCTACAGCCTTTCTGTTCACCCTTTTACAGAACTTTTTTAAATTTGAGTATTGTTTATTTAAAAAATTGTTGCATGGAAAAAATTTCTTTATTCAATATTATTGTTATTGAGGAAGTTGCCCTGGCACTTCTCTTTTGGATTCATAACCTCACAAGCACACAATCAGTCACCTAATTCAAGTGAGACCTAAAATCTACTTAACTCAACCAACACTCTAACCCCATTTGGGGAACACAAAAGAATTTTTGTAGTTAGGTAGGATCGGGGGGATAGGCTTCCAATAACACCCCTCGGTTATTTTCAATTGAGACATAGTTGTTGTCCATTAGGGAACCAAAATCCCCTAGTATTTTTTGACACGGTCACAACCAGATTACCAGAAGGCCTCTCCCTTAGGAGGGTTGAAGTCGTGAGATTGGTTCCAGAGGTCTGAGTGGAATACCGAAATCCATTCAGTAACTGAAGGGCTACCTTTCGTAGTTCTCGGAATATCCCTGTATAGGGAATATCGCGGTTAAAGGACCAAGCGGCAGATTTACCTTTCTGGACGTGTCATGAACGGGGTATCTTAGTTGCCATTCTTCTAGGATTTGACTACCCGGTGTCCCTCCCAGTAGGGGGATACCCTAGCCACTTGGCTTTCCGATTCATATTGTCTGACTTGGATTTCATCACCTTGCAGAGGATATGTCTAGTTGAGTCATAATACTTTTATTCAGGTGTTTGCATGCTCCCTTACCTCATTATGGTCTAGTGAGTCCACCGTTTTTTATTTTGTAGGCAACCTGCTGTTTTTGGTATTCTGACCATTTCTGTTGATACTCCGCCTATTGTAGCACGCTGTTACAGTGGGTGTTTTGAGTTGGTTGTTGGCCTGAGTGCCCTATTTTTGGAGCTCTCCTTCTACACACTCGGTTGCATTAGGGTTTTTGAGCTGTTTCATAGTTACCTCAACCCATAGAGATTTGACATCATTTGTCACCATTGAGTCCTCGAGACATTCTCGGCGCCTCAGAGGCGAACCCCCACAGCACGGTTCACTTGACACCACCCGACATCGACGGAGATCGTCATCACTTGATACCACTCATCATAGATCTCGAGCCTTGTCACTTGACTCCACTCGTCAGTGACATAGGACTCTATCACCTGATAGTGACGCCCCTTATTTCACCTCTGATTCTGAACCAGAGTCTGAGAACACCCTTTACACCGCCCCTACTAGCCCCATGGCTGGCGCGACTCCCACTCCCATCTTGGGAGGAACCGTTGGTGGCACATCCACCTCGACACCAGTTCCTACACCTACTTTGGGCATGCCCTCCACGGGGACCCCATCCACCGTTCCTCTCACAGCACTGAATCCAGCAGCGGGAATACCTATTCCCACTCCATTAATGGCTCATACCACCCATGGTGGTACAGGACCTTCCCCCACCACCCTAGTTCCCCCACTTGGGGGAAACCTCCCTCACATTACCCCTCCACTTGGAGCCGTCGGTCCTAACCTGATCCAACCCACCACTGGGTCACATTCATCTTCCACTTTTCCATTCATGGCTAGCCTCAACCTACCTGATCTAGCTAGATTGACAAACGACCCCATCCGACACAACACTGCGTGGCCTCACATGCCCACCAAGCTCCCCTCTGACATCCCTAAGTTCGAGGGCAAGGTAGGTGGGGACCCACAAAACCATATCATGTCTTTTCATCTATGGCGTTCCTCCAACTCCATAGTAGACGACTCTGTTCGCCTCTGTTTATTACAGCGCACGTTCACTTGCACTGCTGCCAAGTGGTATATCGAGCAACCCCATGGGACCCATGCCACCTTTACTTCCCTCGCCTCGACATTCCTGCAGTTCTTCCAGTTACCCGTCCACTACGATGCAGGCGTTGAGATCCTACTATCATGTAGGCAAAACATGGCCACCCACATCACCGACCACATCCATGAATGGTGCCGACGCCGTAGTTTATGCAAGATCAAGCTAGACGACCGGCTCTTCCTAGACTGGTTCCTCAAATCCCTCCTTCCTATCATTGCAAAAGATGTAGCAGCCGAACGACCCCAGTCTGAAGAAGAGGCCATCCTGAAGGCCCAGCAATTCGATCTCATTTACGCCCAGTCAGGGTATCTCTATACCATTATACCTGACGCCCCTCGCGACAATTCCTCCCAACAAGATGCGCCGGGGGCATCCCACGCTGTCGAAGGCATCATTGGCCGTGTCTCTTCGCAGCCTCAACCATTTTCCATAGCCCGTCCTACCCCTGGCCCGGACCCTTCGCGGGCTACCTCACAATATGCTCCCATGACACATCACCACCATACCCATGGACCCTCATGTCCACCGCAGTGCTTTGGTCATGCGACTCCTGCTTACGCCCCCCCTGTCGCACCTCAGCCCTACTATCATCAGCAGGCTGCACCAGCTCCTGCGCAATCGCAAGCACAACCTCATTATTACCCGCCACCGGCAGTCCATGCGACAAACCCACAACCTGCTCCACAACACTATCAGCAACCCCCTCAGGTTGCTGCACCTGCGCAGCCTCCCCCTCCATATCATCCAACGCAGCCTGCTTCAGCCCCTGCACAACCTCAGAATCCGCCCGCAGGCCAAGGGCAAGTTTACGCCCAACAAAACTCGCCGCAAAATCAGAACAACCAACGCAACCAGGGCCAACAAAACCGCGGCAGAGGCCGAAATCGGGGGAACAACCAACCAGCCAAGCAAGCTGGTCAACACCCGAATCCCCCCGCTAATAATAATACGCCCCCTGCTAACCAGAACCCTGACCGCCCGCCCAAGCAGGCAAAAAAACCCAATTTGTGCACAAACTATCCTTGTTCTGTTTGTGGGGTCTATGGCCACTACACACATTTTTTTCCACTTATGGAGCGATCCCGACAACTCTTGGCTGCTGATGCACAACGCTAAGGGCAGGAAG